>CAUYQU010070699.1:0-16707 GCA_963574635.1 Cheracebus regulus | reverse complement strand
AAATGCCTATCTTCAATCTTTAATTGTTCCTTTACCTCAAAAAAAAAAAAAAAAAAAAAAAAAAGAAACCAAACTACCCATCATCAAAATTCCTGGTGTAAAACATGTTCTATTTAGGGCCAAATATTCTTAGGTTTCTATATGTCTCTAGAAGGGCCACTGGCTTGAGGGAACTTTTTAGCTCCTTCTAAATGTATGCCTGCAAACTTCTTTTTGTGTTAACATATTTCTTACTCTGTCTGAAAACCACCTGTCATCAAGAATCTTGGCACAAAGCTTGTCAGCTTTCAGGGCCAGATATGCATAGATTTCTATGGGTCCTTACGTGGGTCACTGGCTTGAGAGAACTCCCTGCTAGCTCCTTCTAAATGCCTCTCTGCAGACCTCTTTGTTTTAAAATCTTCTTTCCCTAATACAAAACCACCCTTTTAAAATTATTTATTTATTTATTTTTGAGATGGAGCTCTCTCTGTTGCCCAGGCTAGAGTGCAGTGGTTCAGTCTCGGCTCACTGCAACCTCTGCCTCCCAGATTCAAGTGATTCTCCTGCCTCAGCCTCCCAAGTAGCTGCGACTACAGGCACCCTCCATCATGCCCAGCTAATTTTCATATTTTTGTAGAGATGGGGCTTCACCATGTTGGCCAGGCTGGTCTCCAACTCCTGACCTCAAGTTATCCAACCACCTCAGTCTCCCAAAGTGCTGGGATTACAGGCATGAGCCATTGCACCTGGCTAAAAACCACCTATTATTAAGAGTAGTGACACGTAGATTGTCATCAGCTTTCAGGGCTGGAGATTCATAAGTTTCTATGGGTTTGTAGGAGGGTAACTGGTATGAGAGAATTTTTCTTCTAGTTTATTCTAAATGCCTGTCTGCAATCTTCTCTGCAATCTTCCCTTCTGCAATTTTTCCCTGAAGTAAACTACCCATAATCAAGAATCCTGGCACAAAGTCTCCAGTGAGTCTTCAGAACCAAATATTCACAGGTTTCTACAGGTCCCTAGGAGGGCCACTGTCATAAGAGAATTCCCATTCTAGCTGCTTCTAAATGCCTATCTTCATGTTTCTCTTTTAACCTCTCTTTCCCTGAAAGAAAACCACCCTATATTCTGGCACAAAGCTTGTTGTTAGCTTTCAGAGCCAAATAGTCTTAGGTTTTTATGGTTTCCTAGGAGGGCCACTGGTGTGAGAAATCCCTGTCCTAGCTTCTTCTAAATGCCTGCAAACTTGGTGTTAATATAGTCTTCTCTGAATGAAAACCACCTGTCATCAAGAGTCTTGACACAAAGCTTGTTGTCAGCTTTCAGAGTCAGATATTCACAGTGTTTTTGCAGGTTCTTAGGAGAACCTGTGAGAGAATTTTCTCTCTACCTCCTTTAAATCCTATTTGCAAACTTCTCTTTGTTCCTCAGGGAACTTATATGCAGAGGGCTGCAGCAATCCTCTTGAGAGACAGCAAGAGACAAGAGATGTTCTACCTAGGTATACCCATAGCAAGAGATTCAGGGTTTATGGAATGTGAGGGCTTAAGTAATTTGGCTCAAGAGTGGGGCCAGTTTCTTTCAGTGCTTCAGGCAACAACCTAGACACCTTCATCAAGCCTGGGAATAGTCAAGGCTCCAGTTTGGGTTCCGCTTACTGGGAAAAACCCGCAGCTGGCTGGGTCACAGAGTGGTCAAGGCACTCTGTGATTTTTGTCAGAACACAGAAAGAAGGTGGAGGAAACTAAGGGACCCTACAATTGCCTTCTTCACACTGAAGTTCACTACCAACATCATCCTAACATTTCATTTTCCAGTTCTTTCTTTTACTGCTTTGGGATTTTGTTTTCATGCACTGTTTAGTTGTCCATGGGAGTGTTTTCTCTAATACAGGTTCTGCTCTGCAAGTAGACCTACCTTCTGGTACAACACACATTCCCTTTCAGCTCAAAAGAACAGCTCCTGCCTCATCTAAAGCCCCACTTCTGTTTCTAGGCCCCATTCATCATCACAAAACTTGTACAAAAAGTCCTGGCTGAGCACCTGCTACTAGGTCCTGGTTGAGTGCCCGTCATTTGCTCCTTTTCAAAGACTAACTAGGAACACCCAAACCATCTGGCAAGATGAGTCAAGATTTGTTCTGAACAAGTTGGAAGTCACTTTTAAATTAACTTGGTTTAAACTGGGAGCATCACATAAATGCATAAGAATTTTTTTTTACCTCAATTAGATAAAACTTAGATTTGGAGGCCAACATTGTATATTCTCATTTTACAACCAAATAATTAGTAGTAACTGTGTAATATTTCCTTTAAAATTGCAAAATATAATTTTCTCCAAGTTATTTTTTAAATAGGAGCCATATATTATTTTCATATAAAGACAGATAATCTAGAACATTGAAAATAGAATTTCCAGCCATGCCATCTCCATTAAAATATAGCTATCTTTGTCACACCTGCTTATCCCAAGGTGTTGCTAATCTCTGCTTTTCCAGCTTGTTTCACTTATTATTGTCCTTGAGGGCTCAGTAATTTGTAATCACAGTCCAAATCCCCAGGAGAGGCTCAGCACTGATTTTAGAATGACAAAAACAACCTACTGTGTGCTTTTTCTTCTGCTCTTTGCCCAATGAGACCCTGAGGCCTGAGGCAGGTGGCTTATCCCCTCTAAGGCTTTATTTGCTTGTTTAGAAGATGAGATGGCAGCTTGTAGCAGTTACAGTGAGACAGGACTTATGAGATCATTTGCAAATTGGAAGAGCTCTCACATCAATAACAAATGTGATGACAACAAAGTTGTATAGAAAACACCCCTTGGGCACTCCTTCTCTTAGGTTCTTCAGCAAAAGTATGAAAGCAATTGTCCGTTTAGGGATAAGTTTGATGTACTTCCTTGTATTCTTTCTTAGGAAGTATGGAGGATTAGTCCCAAAAAGAGACTATGCTTCTAGTTCCCTTGTCTATCTCTGCAAAACTTAAGCTGCATGCTGTGCCATTTTCATTGTCTCTTTTCCTGACTTATATAACAGCATATTTTTTATTTACTCATTTGTGTGATTAGTCCATTGTTTAGTCTCTTTTTGTCTGGACTAAGGGGCAAGAATGCCTGGATTCAATTAGAGGTTGAGAGGAGACTCATTGTGTAGTAAGTAATAAAGTATATAAGGCTGGAGGGCCTTCAACAGAAGTAGCAAACGTGTTCACAATAGTCACAAGGTTAAAAAGTAAACTGGCACTATGTTGATATCAAGCATGGGAGTGAATCTACAGGCAAATTAGACAGACTGTTAACATGCAAAGTTACAACACACTTAAATTATTAATAGGTGGAATCAACAGTGCATGATTCATTACAGTGCACCTTGCATCACAGTTGCCAACATCGGCTAGCAGTCGGGGGACAGACAGCCCCTCAGGAAGATGGGGAATCTATGCCATGTCCTTTCAATCCCTAATTTTGGGACCACTGCTTATGACCTTTGTACTTTTTTACCAACCACCACAACCATTCACCACTGAAAACCAAGACTTTTCACATCTCATGAAGTGATGCAGGACTTTGAGCCCTAATCTGGGATAGTCTCTAGCAACCTGGGATCAGTGGGGCCTGATATTCTCACCAGATAAAGATTCTTCAACTGCAGAATGAGTTGGAGACCACATAAGTCTCACCATGAACTTTTATCATAAAATGAGCAACTGCTAAAACTTGAGGATTAAAATGTGTCTAAATCAAGCTGGCCAGTGCATTCTGTTCCACAGACACAGCATAGGAAAGCAAGAATAAGAGTAAAAAGAACACCAGTTGCTCGTCTGATCCTCCTGGAAGATTCCAAATGTTCCTTAAAGCAAAGTTGAAGGACCACAGACTCCCTTAAACATTTATTGGTTCTGAGTTTTGAATATCTAGAAACTAACCATTTACCATGAGGCACAAGGAAATTAACCTCATAATCAACACTGCTATAGGAATAGTTTTCTGGACTCAAATCCAAATGTTCCAACTCTTTAGAAAATTCGGTACTTATAGATAGGTTAATTATCGATCATTCTTTATTATTCTTTTAAAGAATGACCTTTACAAGGAATTGTGTTTACTTCATTGAAATTAATGTGATTGCCTAAAATAAACCATTGATTTGGAGATGTTTTTGAATTCAGATTCTCAGTACATTCCCATTAGGTCTTTCCAACTCCAGACTGGTGAACTCTTAATAGTGTTGCATGGGTCTTCTCTTTTCCTAGTTACCATCTTTTTCAACTTTTCCAAATTACTGTTTCAGAACTCCTCTATATCTCAAATCTCTAATTCTCTACTTCTATCTTAAGTCTTGGAATATAATGTAATCTCCTACTCCATTACATCAGTAGTAGGAGATTACAGTGGAGTAGGAGATTACATCATATACCAAGTAACATGAAAAAGTATCAACTTTAATCCTCAAATCTATAAATCTATTTTTACTTAGAATTCACTTTGTTTATAGACAAAAGAATGAAATTTCCTTCATCAGATACTATCCATTTTTCTCCCTAGAATACTTTCTTCTAAGGTCTTGTGTTTAAACATCTTCTCTCCTTTCTTATGTCTTACTTGTTACATAATACATTGCAAACAGAAATCTAACTCCATCAATCCAATGAAGAAGCTTTCTGAAAGTCCAAAATGACTTCCATGACATTATATTGAAGAGGAATGTCCAAAATTCTATCTTGCTTGACTCTCATCAATGCTTCATATGTCAATCGATGCTTCATATCTACAACTCTCTTAAAGTATAATCCCTTTTTTTCATGATGTGTTCCTGAAAAAAGTATGATACTGAACACTCTTGATTTTCATTTTCCTTCTTATTCGTCTTTTTTCCCTTATATTTTCTTAAATGCTGTTATGGTTTATATCTCTGCTCTTGGCTCTCTGCTTTCTTAAAACACATGACCCCATTAAGAATCTCATCTAGGCTGGGTGTGGTGGCTCACGCCTGTAATCCCAGCACTTTGGGAGGCCAAGGCAGGCAGATCACCTGAGGTCAGAAGTTCAGGAGTTTGAGACCAGCCTGGCCAATATGGTGAAACCCCATCTTTAAAAAAAAAATTAAAAATTAAAAATTAAAACAAAAAGAATTTCATCCAATTCATTGGTGTAAATACCACCTGGTCAAAGTTAGGCATAACAAAAGTAGTAATGCCAAGCAAACCCTGTAACCAAGATGAAAATTATATTGCATAATACCCATATATACTTTGAAATTGTTAGCGAGTGCTTGCAATTAGATAATAGAATCTCAAAATGTACATCTATTTAGAGTAAGAAAGTGAGAAAACAAAGGACCAACAAAGAAATCTGTGTGACCTGAAACCAAGAAATTGTCACCTAGCATATGAGATATGAGATGGGATGATAATTGTGTGATTTGTCTGTGTGTGTATGTATATATGTGTGTGTGTCTACCACATTATATATGTTTGTGTATATGTATTATATGTTATGTATATGTGTGTATACTTCAACCTCCACCATATCTTCTATCTCATTTATGAATTAATTCTACTTCACAGCATTTAGCACCATCTGGCATAGCATATATATAGAAGGAAATTTTCCCTGATTCTCCTAGACTAAGGAGAAGGACAGACAGGGTTTCACTCTGTCACCCAGGCTGGAGTGCAGTGATGGAATCTCAGCTCACTGCAGCCTAGACCTCCCAGGCTCAAGTGATCTTCCCATCAGCCTCTCGAGTAGCTTGGACTACAGAAGTGTGCCACCATGCCTGGCTTTTTGTACTTTTTTGTAGAGACCTGGTCTCCTATGTTTCCCAGGCTGGTCTCAAACTCCTGTGCCCAAGTGTTCCTCCCACCTTGGCCTCCCGAAGTGCTTGGATTATAGGTATGAGCCACCATACCTGGCCTTGAAGATATTCTTTTAAAGTGTACCTTTTCAACAGGTAGCATGATATCTGAGTCTACACCAAATGTTACAAAACTTGTAAAAGAGAAGACGAGGAGATATAGGCATCAACCATGCTAATGCAACAGACGAAAAAATGAGGAAAAGCAAAGCTGAATTTTAGGTATCTCTGTTGATGAACTACTGGCCCTTGGCCATAGTCTTCATCACTTCAGTACTGTAGACATTCTGTGTCATACTAGCTTTATTCTAATCGTGGCTATTTTACAGACATTATAGTCACAGAGTTGCATTCAGGTTCTAACATCTTAATTCGTTTCTCATTACCTTTGTGATAATTCCCTTATACATATTAAATAGGCCTGTCATCTTATTTAAATTGCCTAATATTAAGAATGTTCAGTCTAAGCAAATGATGCTTGATTTCTGCTACCCAAATTTATCCAGCTAATTTGCAAAAGCTATATGCTGTGTTTCCTATTACCAAGATTTACCAGAAGTCACTTTCCATATTTTAAGACTTTATCCTAGCTCATTAATTCCTATTTCAGTCAGTATTTCAGCATCACCCTAGCTGCAATAGACCTCATTCTCAGACACAGGAGACCCCATGCTCAGTCACATTGTGGGTAAACCTTAATAATCTAATGACTTCTATCAACTTGTTATGCTGCTTTTCTTCCTAGATTGCAAAATGTCGCTACAGCTAATCAAGAATATGTGTGTAATGGGTGGCCTCCTCCAACATCATGCTTTGAGACTTCAAACTTTAATGAGGTCATTGCAATGATGTGGAAATATTTTCATTGTTTCTTCCCCAGAGAAGTAACTTCAGGAAAAATAAAAAATAAAACAAATTCTCCAAAGACTTGGTTGCCTGAGATCACCATGATTAAAAACTAGGGGAAATGGAGATCGTCGCAGCCCGCCGGGGAGCGAGCGGGCGCGTGGCGGGGAGAATATGCAGGTGCAAGACGTGGCGCCAGCGCCGCGAGGTGCAGGACCCTGGAGCGCCGGGGTGGCGGTGGCGGGAGAAATCCGTTCTTCACTGCCCCAGCCCGCCACGTGCACCGGCCGCTCCCTCCAGCCAGCAGAGTGCGTGGCTGCTCGTTGGCCCCAGTAGCAGCTCGGTTGCTGGCGCAACAGTTTTCCCTTGAGGTGACGGCGGAGCTGATACCCGCAGTTGCCCAGCTGGGCGGCAGCAACAGAGAATCCTGGGGATGGCGGCGCTGCAGCAGGACCTGCACATCCCAGAGGTTTTTCTAGAGCTTCTCAGACGCTCTGATCAAAGAGGACCCCCCAGGCGACGTTACAGGAGCTGAAGGCAGCTTAGGAACCGAAACAGGATGATGCGTCGTATTACTGTCAAAAGAGCTTTTGTCACATTTTTCTTGGGAATAAATGTGATGCTGTTGGTGGTGGAAAGAAGTCTCTGGAACTCAAGCCAAATAATTCCACTGCTATACAGTGAAAGGGGATATGTAAATATCATGAGGGATGGGTGGGGGGACCACGCTGTTGCTCTGGGAACTTTTACCAAGGAAAAGTGCAGGTGCTAATTTCAGTGTCTGGAATAAAATGTGTCAAGAAGTTCAGAATGGCTCAGAATCTGAGGGGTCTGCATCCCAGTGGACTCATCCATCAAAAGTCTAAGTGTGACTGGTATCAAACAGAATCTCAAGTCATCATTAACTTAGGATTGAGAATATTCAGAAGAATGTCAATGTGGAATTTTCAGAGAGTTGTCTGCTTTGGTGAAACTTCCTTCTGGTGATGATTATAATTGGAAACAGATTTCTTCATACTGTAATACCAGAATAGAGCACATTTAAAGTACTTTCAGCAAAGATTGAAATTAAAATTAAAAAAGTCAGAGTCTATGAGATGGGAAGAGCTAGAGGGGCAAGGACATGTGCCTATGCCAGAACAATTTGTAGCCTGTGTAAAGAACATATAGCCATCATCTCATTATATAATAAATTGGGATAAATTGATTGGCAACATCAAATAAGAAGCATGAGAAATTGGAGGGAGATACAGCTTTAAACAAATTATTTCAGCAGTCCTATTCACGTGGTTCTGATGAAGTGAAATGTGCCATACATAAATCATTCACAGAGTCTGGTTTTGAATACCAGCTGGTTTCATGTAGATAAAAGAAAAGCTGAAATCAATTCTCCTGATAATATGGACTGGAAAAAGTACTAAGCTAATTTGCTATCATATTCACCTGATGCCCATTGTGTATTGATACTACATTCTCGACTTTTTAACACTATATACCTTACTGAAAGATTATACCTCTTTACCTCTTTGTGCTTTGGAAATTACTTTCCTTCAAGTTTCCAAGAGTCTAATAAAGAATGAAGATCTCATTTTATCACTTCTTTCTAAAGATTTCAGACATGCTGAAACTTTATAAAGCATCATTTGCTACTATATAGATCACTCCTGTCTCATCGTGGGAGTGGAGAAATGTTTAATGATATATTTCAGGTTATTGCCTTATTTTTGATGCAGTATTCTGTTAATTATTAGACCTGGCAACTTTGGATAAGTACAGATTTTTTTCAACTTTGGTGTTTTGTGTTTGCTTTTAAAAACTGCTTTTGAATGGAGTTGTAAATACAATTTTTCTATGAAAAAAGAATTTAAACACATAACTACATAATAGAAAAGCCGATAAAATTTCCAGGCACAAGTAAATATTCAAGGAGAAAAAATTATGCTGATTATTCCCTAATACAATATGCTTTTTTTTTTTCATGAACAATTGGTGTTTTAATGGGAAGAGTCATTTATGGCAGGCGTTAGACTATAGTTGAATATGTACTTTTAAAAACTCAGTAGCTTTCGTAATTTTGCATGTGTTTCCCCAATGCCTATATTCTAATATATTTGAATACTTTAATTCAATTTTATATACTATTTAACATTGCTTGCTTGTATAGGTTAGTATTTTTAAGATGGTGGCAGTTACAACATTCAAATTACAGTTATAACTTTCAAATTACCCAAATGATGGTCCTGTCTTTTCATTCAACGGATGTAGAGAGCAATGAATTCTCCCCTTTTTTGGGATAATATGTTCTTGTTCTTAACTCAATATATGCTTTACTTTTTAATTTTTGATTACATACATTATTATCCCTATGCATTTTAGCTTCTAAAATTCTAAAGTAATTTTGTAACTAGCAGGAGAAAGTATTTATGATCATATATATTAAACATTGTATTTTTCTAATTTAATTGTGAATGTATCTTTTTCATTGCTTCTTGATGATGCCCTTCACACTGTCTATATTGTCATTACCAGTGGTGATTACTTTTCAGGTTCACATACTTGCTTTTTAGCTAAATCTTCTCTGTGCCTTTAAAGAATATTATTGTTGGCATTCAAAAGCTAGTGAACTATACATAATTAGCCTGTGGCCTAACTCTCTTTAGGACATTACACTAATTACCCGCATAATGTTTTTATTGATGCATTATTTCTAGAGGAAATAAATACTGCTAACATGACTTTAGGGAGAGAGTAAAAAAGTCATTCCTCAAAAAGTGCTGCCATTTCAGTATAAACTTATAGCATAAAGTTCTTTATAAACTCTTCATACACTTTTTATCCTGAGAAAATTTAAAAAACTAAAAGTGAAATGACTTTATTTTCTCTCTATATTTTAAGTCACCCATCTTGGATTCTTAGAGCCTTTATAGTTGGGGTAAGTTGTATTATACTAAGGTAACAAAACAAACAGTATGTTCTCTCTTTTGGACCTTGCCTTATTCAGTAATACTGTCAGTTTGACTTTTTTTGTAGGTCACATGATTGACCCCAGTATCCTAGAATAATACCTTAATTTTATTTTGATAAGCATTTAAAATATTAGATTTATTGTTACTCTTCTACCTTTATTGGGCTGGAAGAATAATTGTCTCTTTTATGCCACAACAGCCAAGTTGCAGAGAAAAATACAGACATTGAATTGCAAAGAAACATAACTATTTTCTGCGACTTTAAAGTGTACATTGAATGAATTAAACCATCTTTTAATTTTCTTTTTGGCCCATTGGCAAATATTAACATCATCAAGCATGTTATTATAATGTCATATGTAAAAATCTCAAAAAGTTCTCATAATCACCATTTTTGAATATACATATAAGATGACCTAATGTTAATTTTTGATGTCTGAGACTGTGTTGGTTACTTCACTCTTTAAATTCAGTTCCTAATGCAGGAACTAGCACTTAATAGATATTCAAAAATTATTTGCTGAATTTAAAAAAGATTAAATAAGTAATATATGCAAAAGGTACTAGAAAAAATATACCAATAATTTTATTTTGTATATCAGTATATTGTATAATATTTAATGTCTTTAAAATATGCTTTTCAACTTTCTACAATTTGTAGTATTTGCACACATATTTGTAAAAGTTTAATACAGTAAGGAAATATACTTTCTAAATTCCAGATTTCGAATTTAAGGGTTAAATCATAAAGTAGTTACATAAAATGCAAATGAAATATAGTCAAATATCCCCTTGGAAAAAATTAAGTGACCTATAAAGTACCATATTCATATATATATAATTTCATAATCATCCCATTTGCTGTTCCTCTAGTATTAGAACAGATTGTTGTTCATTTTCTTTAACAACAAATGTAGATGTTTTTGTTTCTTTAAGGACATATTTTAAAATAAGTGCATATGGTTTAACAATAGAATATGATAAGCACATAGGACATGAGACCATCTGAAATAAATGATGAACTAAATCTCTCATCTACATTCACTCAAGCACATATGTTTATGGATATAGTGAGAAGCAGCAAAACCCGAATTGTGTGAATTTATCTCTCTCTCTTCTTTGCCTTTTAACATTTACATATAATCAAACTCTTCATAATTTAGTAATGAAAAATGTAATACTCTATTGCATATGCAGTCATTGTGTGGAATAAAATAATATTAGGTATAAAAAAATCCATGGCAATAAGGCTAGAAAGAATATGTCATAGCAATGATTCTCATAGCCAAAAATATGGATTTTTTTATGTTCTGATTTTCTCAGTCTAAATTTTCTACATATAACACAGATAACTTTTGTATAATAACATTTCATTCTAAACCCTTTAACACTGAAGATACATTTTAAGATACTCATTCTGTACGTACCCTAATTTTTAAAGTATTTGTTGTTATTTCACATCGAGTTTAGGAACATTCAAAATCTACTTAAGGCCACAGTGGCTCACACCTGTAATCCCAGCACTTTGGGAGGCCAAGGCAGGTAGATCGCCTGAGGTCAGGAGTTCAAGACCAGCCTGGCCAACATGGTGAAACTTCATCTCTACTAAAAATACAAAAATTAGCCAGGTATAGTGGTATGTGCCTATAATCCCAGCTGCTCAGGAGGCTGAGGCAGGAGAATTTCTTGAACCCAGGAGGCAGAATTTAAAAGGTTACAGTGAGCCAAGATCATGCCATTGCACTCCAGCCTGTGCGATAAGAGAGATACTCCTTCTCAGAAACAAACAGAAACAAACCTACTTAAAAATTATGTTTTATGGTAATTCTCTCTTGCTTTAAAAAACAAAAATAAAAAAACAAAAAAAAAACCCACGACATTTTACAAGTAGGTCATTCTATAAACAGTGACAATTAAAACTCAAAATGGAAGCCAAAAGGAATTGGGTCAGTGAAGAATATGAGGTATAACATGCCAGAAAAGCAAAGGGAGCCAAGGTTTGAAGGCAAAATAAGTATATGGATGTAGAAAGAGGCAGAAAGACTAATCACAATAGATCAAAGCATACTTGCAAACAGTTTTGTTAAATTGAAGACAGGCTCTCTGCACAGGCACGAATGTCAAACACTGACATGCAGATAATGGAGAGTCATTAAAGGTTTCTGAAAAGTTAATGATATGATAAATGATGGTTTTGATCCATTAAATTTAAAACAAATTATATTTTGATATTTTTGACATTTAAACCTACTGAACAAAGGTTGTGACTACACAATCTCACCATGATGCACTTTACTAATAAAATTCTCTGCATGGTTTCTGTTTACAAACTAAAAATGCAATCTGAAATTGAAAATAATAAAATCAGCACAACATATTCAGTCATGTGTAGAAACTACTAGTGATTGTATATAAATGTGTTACTGATTTAACCAAAGCAATTTCCAAATCTTTTGCACAAGTCTAATCTCAAATCACATTGAAAAGACTAAAGAAGCAATACAAGAGAAAAATTTATCTCATTATTTGAAACAAATTCATGGCAAAAGAAGAGTTGGCATAAATAAAACACATTGGATTGTTTGTAGCTCAGAAGATAAATCTGTTCCCTACAAATACTAGGGACTAGATTCTCCATTCTCCATGATGTGCTTATTTCATATTGTATGCCTGTCTCAAAATGTATAAAAAAATCCCACATATCCCATAAATATATACTCTACTATGTACCCACACAAATTAAAAACAATAATTTAAAAAAATTTAAACAAGAAAAGTAGAGCCAAACTATTTATTTATTGTGTGCACACTGACCAGAAAATGATTTTCTGTTTAGTGATGAACCAATCACAATAATGAAAATTGATAATTAGCATTTGGCAACAATGCTCACTCTGACAACAAAGTTTTCTTCGATCTCAAGTTATCTTCACCTAGGTCTCTTTGGTCTCTTTAGTGAGTTTGTCTATCAATAAGGATTGTTTTATGAAAATTAATTGCCCCTATTGTCTTGTATCATTCAAAGGTTAGGCAAACATTTATTGAAGCTTATCACATGTGAGATAATATGTACAACTTAAGTCTACAATGATCAAATGAGCACCACCTATACCTTGAGGAGCTCATTTTATGAGAGACAAATACACAGCAGACAGCACTTTCAATGTAATGTAATAAATATAATGATCAAAGCAGGTGTCAAGTCAAGGAGTAATAGGTAAGCTTGAGTAGTCCAAAAATATAAAAGAAGTGACCTGGAATGGCTCTTCAGGAACAAGAAAACCTTAGCAGGCTAAGAAAGTTGAAATTGGCGTTACAGGCAGAAACAACGTTTTTAAAAACAAATACACCTTAAAATATATCATTAATAGAAAAAATAAAGGCAGTTCAGCAAAACTGAACTGTGAAATATAAGTTTAAGAAACATGATAAATGTGGGTGAGTCACTCGATACCAACCATTGAAAGGACTATATTTTTATTTCTTCTAACTCTATGAAATTGGAGCTCAGCACCTATGGTGAGATTCTGGATTTTAGTACCTGCCACCTTCCTGCTCAATTAAATTGCTTTGTTTTCTTGTATTAGGGAAAATCTTACCATCTTCTTCTACTTGTTTCAACCAGCCATTCAGACTACCAATTTCTTGCTTGCCCCGGGAATCCTCTTGTCTCTAATCCTCATGTAACATCATATACATCATATACATTTCTGTTGCATGAGGATTAGAGACAAAATCTGTTTAGATATAACTCCAAGAAGTTTGTATATTTTGTTTTCTCATTGAAAATCAGCCAGGTTTTCAATTTGAGGCTTCAGCCTCGAAGAGCATGTTTATGTAAAATTAAATGAGCACTGCCAGTGAGCTCCACCTCTTTTTTTCTAAATAGGAAATGGGTGAAGGCACCTCTCAAATGAGCAATGTTTTTCAAATCAAATGTTTCCAAGTGGCCACAGAAAACCGATTCTTGATGAAGTGATGCCATCTAGAAAGACAGGCACAAGCATGAGGGTGGCAATGAAAGTACACAGGAGAAGCCCAAGTTTTCCCAGCACGTGGTAAGGACTTGGGCTTAGCCCCATGAATGCTGGTGACATTCAGTAGGAGCATAATGATGATGCACCTTGTGTCTTGGGCCCTTATCCTGTAGTTGGTTACCTCTGAATGAAGACACAAAAATCTGTGCCTCTGGCAGGTGAAAAAAAAAAAGACCATATTTTCCCTGGATCACAACAAGAATGCACAGAACTAAGCAGGAGAGAGAAAAAAACCTAGTCCAGGTGTATTGGTGACCCACAGCACAATGTGTCAAAACAAATGCCTGTCCATTGAGAACTGCACACTCTCTAGTGTTGGGCTGGCTTCAACAATAGTCTCACAGAGCCTGTAACCAAGTTCTACCCTCTGAATCTCCTCCTATGACAAACAACCCTTTTAGATGACACACAAAACAGTAACATAAAGACAGTAAGCTGGAATAAACAGGATGATTAGATTTCACCAAGAATGTCAAAAAATTGATGTTGGGCACTCTCTTTGCACAGTTGAATGCAGGAGATCAACGGGGAGCTGTTTGATGAGTTCAGCTCCTCCATCTTCTTGGTCAAATGGCAGGCGTGCCACACCACCAACCATGGCCAGCTTGGGCCTGATGTCCACCTGGGGCCTAGGTGGGACCTAGGAATCCACCTGGGACCTGGTATCCACATCGGGCCTAGAGTTCATCTGGGGCCTCGTGTCCACCTGGACCCTAGGTGTCAATCTGGTGCCTGATGTCCACCTTGGGCCTATATATTCACCTGGAGCCTATTGTACATTTGGGGCCTGATGTCCACCTTGAGGATGGGTAACCACTGGGGCTCCAATGTCCACTTGAAGCCTAGATATTCACATGGGGCATAGTGTCACCTGTGGCCTAATGTCCACCTGAACCTGGTATTCATCTGGGGTTTGCTGCCCATCTGAGGCCTGGTGTCCACCTGAGCCTTATGTGCATCTGGGGCTTGAGAGTCTTCATAGGGTGATATAGCCACCTGTACCCTAAGTGTCTACCTGGGCCCTGATATCTACCTGGTGCCTGGATATCCTCCCGTGGCCTGATGTCCAACTGTGGGCATCAAGGACCATGGTAACATTTAATCATAATCTCCTCTTACCTTTAGACGCTAATAGACAAATTTCTCTTCAATTGATGTAGAGAGATATATGCATGTAACATAACATGATTTTTTAGCAAGAACAACTTTTAAGAGTATTACAAATAGAAGGGACTGACCCAGAGACCTTGGCACATCTGACATTAAGAACCATAATCACAGCCTGTTAATCTCATCTGCTTCCTTCAAGAAAGGAAAATCTTGAAGACCTTGTCAGAAGATCTTAGGCTCACGTAGGAGATTTTCTAGTGGGTTTCATGATATCTGTATGTGGTTTCAGAAAAATCTGTTGACATTGACACTCTGGAATACTGTTAGTTCTTCTCAAGGCCATTTGCACGAAAGTGATTCATGTTCATGTCTTATCTTAGTGTTAGACTGTGAGATCCCTGAAGGCAGAATTCAGATATTATCTATTTGTGTGTGCTCAGAAGCCAGCATAGTTCCTGCTACGTTTAGCAAAAGCCAAAACAAAACATGTTTGTTGTTTGTCTGAAATTCAAATTTAACTGGGTGTCCTGTATTTTTTCTGACAAGCCTATTCCTGGCATATAGCTAACCTCAATAAATATTGATGAGTGAGAGGATGAATGAATGACTAGCACAGTACCAACAAATGGAGAAATAAACTGGTAAAAACTTCAATTGGCCACATAAAAGACACTCATCTAAATGATGCCTAACAATCACAGAACAACATCACTGTGTCTGGTTAACAGTCTGCCTTTAAAAATCTGACTGTCTGGCTTTGATTGGAGATGCATTTTCTATCCATGCTTTGTCAGCCAGTTTTACTCAGTGTCCACGTGGGAGGAATACTAATCTCCTGGTAATGAAGGTGTTTTGTTCCAACAATTTCACATCTTAATTCCATACATTTCTGATTTCACATGTTTGTTTAATTGTTTATTCTTGTGTACCAGTTGTGCAAGAAAATTGATTTTGGAAGGTATATGGGTTTCAGTCATTCTGAAGCACAATCATCTCTGTATCTTCCCTTAAAATTGCCAGAACTGTGCTTTTAATCCAGCCGAACCCTGGGGTTTTGGGTAAAGTCATTCACTGTGATGATACCATCAGGACCAATTCTGTTTGGAAAAAGGTTTATCTGCAGTTAGTTCATTGACAGTTAATCTTAAGAAAGACAATATACAAACAGCTCTCTCATTTCAAATTCTGCTGTTGATTCTTTTTCTCTTAACTTTGTTTTTTTCTGAGTCAGGCTCTGGCTCTGTCATCCAGGCTGGAGTAAATGGTGCAATCTTGGCTCACTGCAACCTCCACCTCCTGGGCTCAAGCCATCCTCCCAATTAAATGGTACAGGCACACACCACCATGCCCAGCTAATTTTTGTATTTTCAGTAAAGACCAGGTTTCACCATATTGCTCAGGCTGGTCTTGAACTCCTGAGCTCAAGCTATCCACCCATTGTAGGATTACAGGTGTGAGCCACCAAGCCCAGCCTCTTTTTCTCTTAACCCTTGACTGCCTGCTGCTGCTGCTGCTGCTCCTCCTCCACTTCAGGAGGAAAGGAAAGCCAAATCAGGGACAGACACGCAAAAGGGATGTGGGAGAGGCTGGGAGGAGTATATCACTCCTGGAACAGGCTACGTGGAAACAGGGAAGTGCCCCAACAGTGACAATAGGTGGCTTTTATTACCGTGTGGGGGTTACACGTTTAGAGTTCAGGAACAAGTTACAAGGAGAACCAGAACGAGGTACTTTCTTCCCCCACAGAGGACAGACGCAGAACCATAGAGGGTGGTGCTCAGGGTAGGTTGCAGGGTCTAGGGAGAGGCCCTGGCAGGGGTGAGGGAGGAAGGCTGTGGGAGCTGCCTTCCTGAAGGTGAAAGGCAATGCAGGTAGGTGGCTGTTGGGGCCTTCCGGAGGGAGCTGGCTCCTGGCT
>CAUYQU010070692.1:0-36572 GCA_963574635.1 Cheracebus regulus | reverse complement strand
GGTCAGGAGCTTGAGACCAGCCTGGCCAACATGGTGAAACCCCGTTTCTATTAAAAATACAAAAAATTAGCTGGGTGTAGTGGCAGGCGCCTGTAATCCCAGCTACTAGGGAGGTTGAGGCAGAAGAATCACTTGAATCTGAGAGGCAGAGGTTGCAGTGAGCTGAGATCGCACCACTGCACTCCAGTCTGGGCAACAGAGTGAGACTCCATCTCAAATAAAAAAACAAAAAACAAAACAAAGCATGTAAACATGAGACAGATTTGGATGGATGGAGGCAAAAGAGGACTTTCCAGGCCAGGGAAAAAGCTTAGGCAAGGAGGAGCCTGAATCATTTGCATGATGATGAATGGACTAGACAGGTATATTAGGACAGGTAGGACTGCCAATAGAAGAGAACGAAATAAAAGTAGCATTTGAGAAAGGTATCATTTGACAGCAGTGAGACAACTTGGAAGTTGGAAGAGGAGGGAGTTTTAGAAAATAGCTACCTTTTTCTGAGTGCCTTTGTGTGCCAGGCTCTGTGATGGTATTTTACATAGGTGATCACAAAGGATTGCAACAATCTACAAAGTAAGCTTTACTGTCTTTCCATTTTGCAGATAAGGAAACTCAAACTCAGACGCTGAGAAACAGTCCAAGGCCATCCAGTTGGTAGAAGGTTCAGTAAAAATTGAATCCAGTTTGGTAACTTCTATTCTCACCATCCCAAACTGCCCCTCCCAGAACAAGGACGTTTCTGCCAGTGCCATTCACCCAAATCAACCAAAACTTGATCATTTGGTGGAGTTTGCCACTGTGGCAACCAGCTGCTAAGCAATTGAATACCTTGCCTTGCAGTGATCTGATTTGGTTGCTATGAATCCCTGAATAACTCAGACAGAGACTTTGTGGTTTGACCTGGGGACAGATGCTTATCCAATGTGTGAAAGGCAATGTGACTGAGGGTGTAAAAGGCAATCAGACTGAGAGCTGGTCTCCTTATTGATATCCAGAAGCAAAACTGCAGAGGCAGGCTCTATGAATAGCTGTTGTAATAACCAACCAAAGGACAGTCTTTTCTTTGTGCTTAATGTGGAAAAACCTTTTGATCACATACCAGTGGTTTCAGTAACACCTGCACGTTTTTGACGTTTGAACACAAATTAAAAACCAAATTTTAATTCAGACATCAAAGTTATTTACTTTGATGAAGTAAATTTACTGAATTGTTCTTCAGTTGTGCAGGAGATAAGAGGGAGAGCCAGAAGTCAACACTATAATTTATGATCTTCATGTTTCTTTTGTCAGTTTCCTGAAAAAATCGGAAAAGAGATGTGTGTGTGTTTGAAGGACTATATATTCTTACATACTTCTAGATAAGAATTTCTTTTAAAATACATTATAAAGACAAATTATTGCATAAACCTTAGTTCAGAAAACCTAAGTCTTCTATTTCTTTAAAAATGGAGATAAAGTCTGTACCCTGCCCTCAATATCATTGAGCAGTAAACAGTCTGATTACATCAGTGCTGTACATCCAGCTAGCTTCTCAATTGAGACCTTCTGAGGTGTTAATTGCAGTTGTGAATTAATCATTATTCTACTGAGCCAGAGTCTATTTTCCTCTTCAAGCTTTTCATTATTAAGTTTGCTTGAATTGGTTAATGTGAGGACACTATCAATGCAGATTATCGTTCAGCAATACAATACTAAACATGCACAATTGTTTTCATTATGCACTCTGTCTTGTAGAATTTTACAAATGAAAAGTTATAATTAACCATTCATTCTAAAATTCTGTTTTTGTTTCTTTATTATAGCTTATTTTCATGAGTTCAGGATTTTTATCAGGATCTCCTTTTCCTCTCACATACTCTGAAACCCAAAATGAAAGCCACAGTGATTCCACTCTTTTTGGAAAGTTACTGATTTCAGAAAAGAATAGCAATAAATATTTGGTACAAGTGCCTTTCAAAAGTACTAGCTCTTCTGACTTTATGTACATTAACAAAGCTATTATAATAGTCTTTCCATAATAAAACTAATTCAGCAAAACTGATAATTATTAACATGAGAATGTGTAATTCCATTCTTTCTCTGAAGTTTTCAGTACTGGAAACTAAGGACTTTTAATGAAAATGTCTCTTCTATCATAGCTACAAGAAAGTTGCACTTGTATCCTGGAAACCAGTGGGACTTATTAGGGGTCTAACCAGGAGAGGATTGGGAGGTCTAATATTTGGCACTGGGGTGGGTTAGGTGCTAGGGAAGCTGACCTGGTTGCACCTGCTGATAGTGGAAGTTTTCTAATTGGCAAGTTTGGGCATTCAGTGGATTCTAGTTTAAGCCTGCGCTTGAAAGGAGAGAACCAACATACAGAGATTGCAACTTGTTTAATACTCAGTGTAGAAACCACCGTTGTAAAGATTGTGTCAGTGAAAAAATGACCGTGAAAGAAATCTGATCTAACCCACCCCTCCCTTGCCTGTAGCTTTCAAGCTGCCTTAATTATTCCTGACCTTAGTCTGAGCTAACTTTGGAAGACATTTAGGTCAAGGGTCCCCAACCCCTGGACCACACACCAGTCCCTGCTGGCCTGTTAGGAACCAAGCTGCACAGCAGGAGGTGAGAGATGGGTGAGAAAGCGAAACTTCATCTGTATTTAGAGCCACTCCCCATTACCGCCTGAGCTCCACCTCCTATCAGATCAGCCATGGTTTTAGATTCTCATAGATGTGTGAACCCTAGTGTGAACTGTGCAGGGAAGGGATCTAGGCTGCACACTCCTTATGAAAGTCTAATGCCTGATGATCTGTCACTGTCTCCCATCACCCCTAGATGAGACCGTCTAGTAGGAAAACAAGCTAAGGATCCCACTGATTGTACATTCTGGTGAGCTGTATAATTATTTCATTATGTATTACAACATCATAATAATAGAAATAAAGTGCACAATAAATATAATGCACTTGAATCATCCTGAAACTATCCCTTCCACCTTCTGGTCCATGGAAAAATTGTCTTCTATGAAACCAGTCTCTGGTGCCAAAAAGCTTGGGGACCACTGAGTTAGGTTATAGTTTAAATAACCTACAGTTTATTGTTAAATAATCAAGCCCTATTTAATAGTAGTCTTTCCCCAAAACTCAATCAATGTCATTGGCTGGGCTCGGTGGCTCATGCCTGTAATCCCAGCACTTTGGGAGGCCGAGGTGGGTGGATCACCTGAGGTCAGGAGCTCAAGACCAGCATGACTAAAATGGTGAAACCCCATGTCTACTAAAAATACAAAAATTAGCTGGGCATGGTGGCAGGTGACTGTAGTCCCAGCTACTTGGGAGGCTGAGACAGGAGAATTGCTTGAACCTGGGAGGTAAAGGTTCAGTAAGCCAAGATTGCACCATTGCACTCTTGGGTGACAGAGTGAGATGCTGTCTCAAAAAATAAAAAATAAAAATATTAATGTGGTTAAGTTAATGAAAGGCCACCAACGGGCCAGGAGGAGAGGAGCCTGAATTCTCCTAAGGTATAGACATAAATTATTGCCTGATGTCATTCCTGCAAATAACATCACTATTGTAGCGTGCAAAATTGGCCCCTTGAGATATCTTCTCAGGTTCTTTCCATGTCTGATACCCATGGCTCCACCTGGACTTGTCAACCCTGCTCCTGTGGCCCCACCCAGAAGCAACTCTGCTCAAGAAGACAGCTTTGACCCCCTATGATTTCATCTCCTCCCCAACCAATCAGCAGCAAGCACCCATTGCATGGCCACCCTAACCTATGAGCCTGAGATGAGATTGATTTGAGTAATAACCATTCTCCAGTGTCGCATAGCCTATCTCGCACCAATTAAATTTTCTTTACTGCAAGGCTGTGGTCTTTATTTGTGCAGCAGGCAGGAAGAACTCCTAGGGCGGTTACAGTGTTATCAAGAAAAAGGGGCTCACTGGCCAATGTGCTAGAAGTCAATACTTGATGCCAGGTTTTTGAGAAAAGAAAAGCTTTTCATTGTAAGTTAGCTCACAAGGGGACAGCAGACTAGCTCAAATTTGTTTGCCTAAGTTGGCTTTAAGGCAGTAATTTTATTAGGGAAGGTTTAGGGGGTGGATTCTAGGATTAGTAGGTGATTGGTGGAAGGAAAGGGAAGTCTGGAAAGTTCTCAGGCACGCACAGTTATCTCTTTATGTCTTTTTATGAGTCCCATGTGTAAATTTGGGAGGAGTAGGTATGAAATAGGTGGTGGAAATTTAAGCTGTGAAATCAGCAGGCTTGTTCTGTGCAAACTACAGTCAGTTACATTGGTTCTAGTTTATTCCGTTTTGTTATATTATAAGCTGAGGGAGTTTTAGTGTTTTATTAAGTGTTTGTTTAAATCTGTCTTCCTATAAACGTAAGAATTTTTTGTTAGTCATTTTAACTCTTTGGGGCAGGGTTTCATTAGCAGGTCCCCACTTTTTCAAGGAGGTGAAATCCAAAAGGAATGATACTCATAAACATAGGCAAGAAGTCAGCATCCAGACAATTATCAGTGAGCCACTACTTGGGACTCAAGGGCTTACTCTTGGAAGGGCTGTTCCAAGGCCAGGATCCAGGCCCAGGAGGCAATAAAGTACCAGGAGGATATTCTAGAATTTTGCTCAGAGCGCTTGTAGAACTCTGTACCCCTCATTGGACTCATCCCAGCTGTGAATACTAGTTTAATGTCTTCCCCATAAGCTCCATTAAGGGCCTGAGTCCATCCTGTTTTGCCCTGCAGCCCCAGCATTCAGCACTGTGTTGTGTATTGTTGCCACCCCCATCCAGGTTTTTATCAGCTCTCACCCAGATCATGGCAATAGCCTCCTTCTACTCTTTCATCTGTCCAATATATTATTCCCACAGTATCCTGTGGGTTTTCTTTTTTCTTTTCTTTTTCTTTCTTTCTTTTCTTTTCTTTTTTTTTTTTTTTGAGACAGGGTCTTACTCTGTCACCCAGGCTGGAATGCAGTGGTGTGATCTTGGCTTACTGCAACCTCTGCCTCCTGGGTTCAAGCAATTCTCCTCCTCGGCCTCCCGAGTAGCTGGGATTACAGTTGTGCACCACCATGAGGGCTAATTTTTGTATTTTTAGTAGAGAGAGGGTTTCACTGTGTTGGCCAGGCTGGTCTCGAACTCCTGACTTTGAGTGCTCCCTGCCTCGGCCTCCCAAAGTGTTGGGACTTCAGGCAGGAGCCACCACGCCTGGCCCTGTGGGTTTTTAAGTATGCAAATCACCTTTTACCTCGTTGCACTCCTAAGAGCAAGATGGGTCACCAGCAGTTGTACTGGAGCCACCTGTGAAAATCTGGCCAGGGTTCTCTCTCTTGCTGCATCTGTTCAAACTGGCACGGTGTGATCTGGAAATATGGCCTCAATATGTGCCACCAGTGTTTCCGTCAGTATGCGAAGGATATCAGTTTTATTAACTTGGACTAACTGATCTTCCTTCAAAGGATTATCCACGGCATCTACCATGAAAAACCATGACAGTTCTTTGTATATAAAATAAACATTAAAACAAAAGCAAATCTATTTTTTGCTATCACCCTGCTTGTAATCCTTCAGTGATTTTCCATCACTCTTAGGACAGAGCCCAAATCCTAAACATGGTCTCCAGGGCAAGCCACCTACTCTGCTTTCTCTGACTTCTTCATGCTATACTTTTGGCCACCTTCTTCCCAGCCTCCCCTTTATCTAGTTAATGCCTTCTCATCCTTCAGCTCTGTGCCTAAGGTTCATTTCCTTGGAAAAGCCTTCCCTGAAAACCTGGTCTCCCTGGCATTCATTCCAATAGCACCCTGTGCTTCTTTTTCATAGCACTTTCCCCAGCTTGCCACTCATTTATTAGTATCATTATTGGATTGCCTGTTTCTCTATTTTGACTTGTAATTTCCGTGAGTACAGAGACTGTATGTGTGTTGCTCAGTGCCTGGAACATAACAGAAACCCTAAATATATGCTGAATTAACTCATGAAGACTATAGACACCAAGTCCAGTAATGAGAACTGGGGCTAGGAAAGAACTGGGGAGTTCAGGGCCCTGTGGCTTATGAACCAGGCAATTGGCCAGTTATTGGAACCAGGGAGGAAGAATTTAGAGCTGTTTGACATTGCCCATCAAGAGGTGGCCAGACAGGTGTGAGCAACTACTGCATCAGTCAGCTCCAGCAGCATCCCCCTGAACTCTCCCAGAAGCCTGGACTTCAGTACAGATGAAAGTATGCCTTGCCAGGAATCACCCAGTTGGAGTATGGGAGAACACCCAACTCAAACTGGCTATAAGTTTGGGTGTCTCCTTTCATTCCAAAGAGCTGCTTTTCTTTTGTGTAAGCACAATCAAGTAGCAGATAAATAATTATCAGTGTGTACTTGCCTGGGACTTCTGTCCTGCTTCTGCAGATCTGCCTCAGAGTAACAGCAGCATTTGTGTTACTCATTTATCTTCCATCATGTCCAGCTTGGAGACTGAATTGACTGTTACCTAGAGATGTGTGCAGAACATATGTATTCCAGGCTTTGCAGTTGTTGATTGTCTTTTGCCTGTTACCATGGACTCAGTCATGGTAAGAATACTGATGGAGCTGCTCAGGAAGCCACATGGGAGCTTGGTCACACAGCAGAGATGGTGCTTGGTTGCACTGGCAGCAAAGTGGCAGGGCAGGCAGCAAGCTGGGATATGGTTGCTCCTATCTTGGGAAAGGATTGAACAGCAGCAAAGAAACAGGCTCAGAAAGGAGTGCCAGAGATGGAACGTGCAACTGTGTGCTGAACGACATCCTGCATCTCCAGCAGAAAACAATGTCAGCCACATTCCCACCAGACGGGGGACTCTAGCAGAAGAAAGACACACTCCATTTTGTTATTTGTTCCAGTATGAAAGGTTTTGGTGAGAGAGAATGCCTGTCGTATTAGGAGGAGTGCATTCCTGTATGCACTGAATATTACTACAGGTACTTTAAGGGATTGTAAACTTCATTGCCTGTCCACTCTTTGCACTGCTGTGTTTCTAATAATTAAAGGAATTGCTCCTTCTATCTTTTTTGGTTGGCTTCATTGACCCATATCCTTTATTTCAAATTGTTTTGCAAAAACAGAATTCACACCTAATGAGAAATCCTTTCCTTATGGAAGAAATTTCTCTTGAACCAGTTAGAAATTGTAAAATTCTGTCTTTGCTTCAGTTCCACAACATTAGAAATATACTATGTACAATGACGGTCTCAGAAAATCATATTTATTATCTTTCAAAAATTTACCTAGAATTTTTATTTCTAGCTGTTTACTTAAAAATGTCTTTCTATATTTTTGTCCCTTTTCAAACAATTCTAAAAGTTTTATTTCTAATATCTTTGCTAATTTCTTCTATTATCTACAAGGTTTTGTACCAAATTACCCAACTCAGACAAATGTCTTACATGAAAGAAGTAAATGGCTGTATGAAAATAAAGACAAGCTGTCCCTTAATTTATAGGCTGTAGGATGTTCTTCATGTGTCCTTGGTATTCTTCAGTGAGTTCTGTCTTTGAATCTAGATAGGAAATATCTGCAGCAATACGTGAATGTGTTTAGAATCAGCCTTTGAAATGTTGAACCACTGTTAAATACTAAATCAATCATGTATCTGAGTCATTTAAGAAACGGGGATTATATAACACACTTTTCTTCATACTATATTTTTGGAAGCCATTACAAACTTAAGATGTTCTTTAAATAAGGCATTATATTTATCATTTATCTCAAGCCATCTTTCTCCTTAGTTGTGCATATTCTTGAAGCAGAGGACTTTCTAACATAACATCAGTTCAGTGATTATGGTTGTTTTATTTATGAAAATGAAACATACCTTTTCATAGTCTTTCTTTTCTTTTTTTTTTTAAACCTGTTACTATGTAAATAAGTCATAGAATCTCAGCATTGGAAGGGCCTTTTTGGAACTTGTCTGAACAGCACAGGTGCCCTTAACATCCCCCTGTTGAGAACTTGGCTGTGGGTATTTGTGAAAGGCTCCCAGCTCTGGGAGTGGGAGGTCTTCATACTTCCCTCCGAACTTGCTTCCTGTGCCTCTCTTGCAAACCTTACACTCCTATTGTTCTCACTCTTATTTTAGACTCTCCTGGCTTCCCTGGGTGTGTATCTCATTGGCCCTTGCTTTTTCCGCCACAGTCCTGTGCAAGGCTCCATTTCTCCTCCCGGGCTAGGCTGACCTGCCTTGGGAGGGAAGTTGGGACAAAACTATTCCCTGGAGCTCCTGAAATGGAATCTCTGGAGCAATACTAACAAGATGACTGGTAGCTGAGGGCTCCTAAATGGCTTCAGGATCCTGCACCTCAAAAACCTCTGGAGAGAGAAAGGCTGGAGATTTAGTTAATAACCAATGACCAATGATTTCATCAATCAGGCCCACAGAATGAAACCTCCATGATAACCCCTAGCCTCCAGGGAGAGTGCTTCCGGGGAGAGGGCATGCAAGCTTCATATACCCCACCTGCCCATATCTTGCACTAGCCTCTTGCATTTGGCTGTTCCTGAGTTTATAATAAACAAGTGAGTCAGTAGAGTCCTTTCTTAATATTGGAGTCATTCTAAAGTCATGAGTTAACAAAAATTCTAGACAGAAACAGTTATAATAAAGCATTAATCTGCACTTTGATCTACTTCCTGGTAACCCAAAAATCATGTAGCAGTATATACTAACCATCTGCATCCCCATTGTTCCTATAGACAGGCTTTCTGACATTAGAATCATAACGTTTTTGTTTAAGGTAGATAAGATCTCTGACAAAAGAATCATAAGGCTTTTGTTTAAGAATTGCTTAAGGCTGGGTGTGGTGGTTCATGCCTATAATCCCCATCTTGGCACTTCAGGAGGCCGAGACAGGTGGATCACCTGAGGTCAGGAGTTCTAGACCAGCCTGGCCAACATGGTGAAACCTCCTCTCTACTAAAAATACAAAAATTAGCCAGGTGTGGTGATGGGCGCCTGTAATCCCAGCTACTTGGGAGGCTGAGGCAGGAGAATCACTTGAACCCAGGAGGCAGATGTTGCAGTGAGCCAAAATTGTGCCATTGCACTCCAGTCTGGGCCACAGAGCGAGACTCTGCTTCAAAAAAAATAAATAAATAAAAAATAAAAGAATTGCTTAAGATATTTTTCAGATCCTGGATTCTTATAAAACAGCAGATGCCAACCAGTTTGAAGACCCCCCACAGAGGAACAGAAGTAGCATGAGAACATGGTGTCTTCATCTCCCTGTCCCATGACTTCGTCCTGCACTCTTCAACCAATCGATGATCTCTATACTTCAGCCTACTCCAAAGCTCTCAAAAGCCACAGTCCCAGGCTCTCAAGATTTCCTCCCATCTCCTTGTCTGGAGTCCCTATTTTAACATAGTACTTCCATTTTTCTAAGAGAAAGAGTTTTTATTATGTTTTTCTTTTTTAGTTCTCATTTTCTCTTTTCTCCTTTTTCTTCTATTCCCTACATCCTCCTTAGCTGTTTAGAATTGCAATTATAACCTTTTACCTTCCATTCACCAGACACTCCCTGCAGGACAAGCTTATCTAACTGTGTGCATAGAAGCTGCAGAGCAGAACTGTCTCCTGCTAGGAAATTGCCTTGAGAGACAACTGTCAGTATACAAAAAAAAAAAAAATACAACCTAGTTCTCCCCACAATGGCACCCGTGGATAAAGCACTGAAGCCAGTCACGTGGACCCCGCACCACCTGCATTTCCCTTTCCTATGAGCCATTCATGCCAGATCCCCTTTTATTTTATCATTATTATTTGAGATAGAAAGTCTCATTCTGTCCCCCAGACTGGAGTGCAGGCACAATCGCAGCTCACTGCAGTCTCAACTTCCCAGGCTCAAATGTTCCTCCTGCTTCAGTATCCTGAGTAACAGAGACTACAGGCATGTGTCTTCATGCCCAGCTAATTCTTAAACTTTTTATAGAGAAGGAGATTTGCCATATTGTTCAGGCTGATCTCAAACTCCCAGGCTTAAGTGATTTGCCTACTTTGGCCTACCAAAGTATCGAAATTATAGGCATGAGCCACCACACCCGGCCCCCACTTTTAAAAACTCCTACTTTCTGCTCCAAAAGCAAAGCAGTACCCTTAGAGCAGTATAAGATCTTTTAGGCTGACGGCGCCATGGACTGCATGGTAACCTCTGTGACCTGCATGTACACTCCAGATGAGTTCCTGGAACTAGAAAGTCTGAAGTAACTGGAAAATCACAAAAAGGAGAATGATCAGTCCCTGTGGTGCCTAATTAAATTTGAGACATTCTTCGATTGTTCCTTATTCCCACCTCAACTGATAAGGCAACTGGACTTTGTAACTGACCTTGGTCAACCTCATGACTCCAGACCCTACGATCCCCTCCCAGCTTGCAAAACCCACCCTGAACTGTAACTTTCCACTGCCCACCCCAAACCTATAAACCAACTCCTATCCCACCGCCCTGCGCTGACTCTCTTTTCAGACTCAGCCTGCCCACACCCTGCTGAATAAACAGCCATGTTACTCACACAAAGTCTGTTTGTTGGGGTCTCTTCATTCAGAGTGTGTGTTTAACAAGCAGGAAGCCTCTTCTTCTTCCCCTAAGCTAGCTCTGGAATAAAAAGTCACTTTCTTTATACCAGACCTTGCTCTTATGAATTGGACTCTGCAAGTGTTACCAGTTGAGGGTGTCCAGGTTCTTGTCGTTTTGAACAAAGAATTGAATAAATGCACAAACAAAGCAAGGAAAGAATGAAGGAACAAAAACAGTGATTGAAAACGAAAGCACACTCCACAGGGTGGGAGCCACCTGGGCATGCAGCTCAAGAATCCAGCTACAGAATTTTCTGGGAATTAAATACCCTCTAGAGGTTTCCATTGGTTACCTGGTTTATGCCGTTTGTAAATGAAGAGGGTACTTCCTGTTATAGCTCAAGTGTTTCAATTTGATTTAATTCTACAAAGCCCTTAGGTTTCCTGCCTCCAGATCCTATTCTTCTGCCTCACAAGCAGTGAATGACTGAACTTGTGTTTCAGTTACACTGTGATTAAATCTCTTTCTCTGCTGCAACCTAGTGTCTCAGCATACTAACCTGCTGCACGCATCAGGCAACAGACCTCTTATGGTTACAATTCCAGCAAATTATGGAACCTGAAGGAGGGGGTTGTAGGAACCCCTAACTTTGTAGCCATCTGAGCCAGGTGTATGGATAGCCTGGAGACTGGATCCTTGTGACTGGCCTCTGAAGTGAGTGCAGTCTTGTGGGACTGAGGTCTTAAACCTGAGAAGTCTGAGCTAATTCCAGAGAGTCAGTACCAGAATGGAATTAAATTGTGGCATACCCAGTTGGTGTTGGAGAATCAGAGAACTGGTTGTGTTACTGGTGGATGGTGTCCAGGTTCTTGGAGTTTTGAATAAAGAATTGGACAAAATGCACAAATAAAGCAAGGAAAGAATGAAGCAACAAAAGCAGATATTTATTGAAAATGAAAGCACATGCCACAGGATGGGAGTGGGCCCAAGCAAGCGGCTTTCATTGGTTACTTGGTGTATGCCCTACATAAATGAAGAGGATGAAGTAAGTTACCAAGTCATTTACTCAGTATGCGCCCTATGTAAAGGGAGAGGATGTTACTTCGTGTGTGTAGCCTATGTAAATGGAGAGGGTGAAGTGAAGTTACAAAGCCATCCACGTTACTGTTATTGCTGAAGCATTTCCATTTGATTTCGTTCTAGGAAGTCAGGGTCAATCAGCCTTATGTTCCTTGTCTCCAGATCCTATTCTCCTGCCTCAGTTGATCTGAAGAGGAAAAAAGCCTCTCAACAGCCATCATCTAAGCTGTAAATATTTTGATACCAGTTTATTTGACAGATGTTTATCGAGCACCTACTATGTGTCAGATACTGTGCTTAGAGCTGGGTATAATGCACAAAACCATCTGACCAGTTGGAAAGACAGATATGAATGGAAATGTCATACAAATACATGCAGACTTAGATAAAGACTGGTGGAGCAGTAGAGGATGCTTTGAAAGTGTGTCAGGATGACTTGATCTGGCCTGGCAAGGGAGTGAAGGAAATCAAAGCATTTATCCCAAAATATGTTTCTTTGACATATTTTGAAATGGCTGCTACAGGGCCAGCCAAGTGCTTTGCAAAGCTCTTTTGTGGGGAAAATTTGCATCTGTGGAGAATCTCTATTGATGCAGCCAGGCTTTCCCTTTCTAAGGCCTTTTCCGGATCTAGGAGAGATCAACTAAGAGACTCACACCTTTAAAAGTCTGAAAGGAAAGTTTCATCATCTTTTCTCTCTGCCAGCTGCTACCTGTGAGGTTTCATCTACATAAGGAGACCCCCTTTGATAGCCAAGCCTTTTCCCTTCTCCCTCTCATAACCTGTCCTGCCACTAAAATTTGATTTATCAACATAACCTGTTTTGGGCCAAGCACTGAGCCTGCATTCTTTCTATAATATCAAGATGGTACATTAGCTTCTGGGGGGTCAGGTCCTCGTGCTGAAGGCTCCCTTATATAATGTGAAGTAAATTTGTATGTCTTTTCTCCTACTAATCAATTCTACTTCATGTCAGCTATTTTTCAGCAAACCTTGAGAGGACACAGGGCCTTGACCCCTACAGGGGAGTGGAGAGGAAAAGCAATGAAATGAATTTCAGACGCCATGTTATTATGCACCTAGCTTAATCCAGCTATTTTCAACCTTGAGTGCACATAGAATCTCCTGGGGAACATTAATAACACCCATGCTTGGGCTGCAGCCCCAGAGAGCCTGATGGAATTGGTCTCGTTATATTTTCTCCAAAGCTCTTTAGGTGAGTCTAAAATATAGCTAGGATTAAGAGTTTACTGGTTTAAATCTGCATGTTGGTGATGTCAGTGTCCTGTACTTTCTTCTTCTTTTTTTGAGACTGAGTCTTGCTCCGTTGCCCAGGCTGGAGTGCAGTGGCATGATCTCGGCTCACTGTAACCTATGCTTCCCAGGTTCAAGCAATTCTCCTGCCTCAGCTTCCCAAGTAGTTGAGATTACAGACACACACCACAATGTCCAGCTAATTTTTGTGTTTTTGGTAGAGATGGGGTTTCACCATGTTGGCTAGGCTGGTCTCAAACTCCTGGCCTCAAACAAATCTCCCACCTGTAGTCCCAAAGTGCTGGGATTATAAGCTTGAGCTACTGTGCCCGACCCATACTTTCTTCTGATGTTCAAATGCAGATCATCTACATTGGAATATATCTAACTGAAAGCTTGAGATAACATTGGAAACAGTATTTTCTTGTCATTCCTTACTCACTTGAAGTGTCGAAAGACAAAATTACTTTACAGATTTAATTGGCGGCCAGGTGCAGTGGCTCACACCTGTAATCAATCCCAGCACTTTGGGGTGGTACGCTCCCCTTCTCTGTACCACCTCCAACCCAAACCTTGCCTAAAATAGAAGAAAAGATGGTGGACTGAGCTTGGCACAGTGGCTCGTGCCTGTAATCCTAGCACTTTGGGAGGCTGAGCGAGGAGGCTTGGTTAAGGACAGCAGTTTGAGACCAGCCTGAGCAACATAGCAAGACCCTGACTCTACAAAAAGTAAACTAGTCAGGCATGGTAGCACATGCTTGTAGTCCAGGCTACTCAAGAGAGCCTGGGAGGCTAAATGAGCTGTGATCGCACCACTGCACTTCAGCCTGGGTGACAGAGCAAGACCTTGTCTCAAAAACAAAAACAAAACAAAACAAAACAGTGGACTGAGCCCACCATTCTGCTTTTCAGTACCTACAGATTTCTCACACCAGTGGACTGTTGAGACCACAGAACTTGGGGCTAAGGAGCCATGCCTAGTAATACTTCCACATATGTTCTGTTGGTGTACATCTTTTGCAGGATAAGAAGTAGCCTATCCTGAGTCCCGATCCTCACTCTCACCAATTCCTGAAACCAGAGAGGCTGTTTCTTTTGGCTTAGCTCACTCCCACATCTATAGTTCTAGTCTAAGCCACTCATCTGGCTGTTTCACATAACTGTCTACTGACCTTTTCTACCTTACTGGGTCACCTGCCCCAAATGGAATCTCCATCTTCTTGCACAAGCCTTCTCAGAATAGACGTCTTAATGCAATGGTTGACAGTCCCAAGCCACTATCCTACCCACCCACTTATGCTGGAAATCTGAAGATCAAAAAACCTTTTCTCTTCACCCCTCTGCTGTGGTCTGAATGTTTGTGTTCCTCCAAAATGTGTACATTGAAATTCATTAGGTTGGTGCAGAAATCATCATGGTTTTTGCCATTAAAAGTAATGGCAAAACCGTAATTACCTTTGCACCAACCTAATAATCCCTGCTGTGTTGCTATTAAGAGGTGGGACCTTTGGAAGGTGACTAAGTCATAAGGGTGGAGGCCTTGTGAATAGGATTACTGTAAAGAGGCCTAAGGAACTCGTTGGGCCCTTTTGCCCTTCTCTTCTGCCATGTGAAGATACACATGGCCCTCGCCAGACACTGAATCTGCCACCGCCTTGATCTTTGATTTCTCTGCCTCCAGAACTGTCAGGAATAAATGTTTGCTGTTTATAAATTACCTGGTCTAACGTGTTTTGTTATAGCAGTAGGAACAGACTAAGACATCCCTGCATTCAGTTATAGATGGATTCCCCTCACAACTAATTTTTCAGTCTGCACCCCTCCCCTCTAATGCCCACCATTGCTGGCTTGATCCAGGCCCCAGGATCTGTTAAGGTTTCAGATCAAGGCTAGGACAAAGTATGGAGCATGTAGGCTTGATTTGAGTATAGAAATATAACCAGAAAATGAAATAATGTATTCTATTAGTGAAAAAAAAACCTAGTTATAAAGATTATAATGTTGTTTCTGAAAATAGAAAGGATTACATAAAGTCTCCATTCATTTGTATTAATTGAGCTACTACAGATTTATTTTTTTAATAAAGGTTGTATTTCTTTTCTCAAATAATAAAAAATTTGGAGAATTTATTGTAGGCTCTCTTTCCTTTGAATAACTAGGCGTTTCACATCCTGCAACTTAAACTACATCAACTGTACATTTTCCTACAACTTTTTTATTTGGTTAGTTTTTTTTTTTTTTTGAGATGTAGTCTTGCTGTGTTGCCCAGGCTGGAGTGCAGTGGTGTGACCTCGGCTCACTGCAACCTCCACCTCCTGGGTTCAAGCAATTCTCCTGCCTCAGCCTCCTGAGTAGCTGAGACTACAGGTGTGTTCCACCATGCCTGGCTATTTTTACATTTTCTTAGTAGAGATGGTGTTTTATCTTGTTGGCCAGGTTGGTCTCAAATTCCTGATCTCAAGTGATCCGCCCACTACAGCCTCCCAAAGTGCTGGGATTACAGGCATGAGGCTATTAGTTTATAGGTGCCCAGCCTATTTGGTTAGTCTGCTGAAGAACCAGGGAAGCCAGCTCAATGAGCTTACATCCAGGAACACAAATATGACCGAAAGGATGTCATGGGCAGGCAAGTGCATTCTGGGAACCAAGAATGTAAAGAGTGTGTTCCTACAATATGCAAAACCAGTACTAACACTTAAAGCTGTGTTTGGTAGATTGAAAAGCCCTCCTAAATACCCTGCTTTTTCTATATTTTCTCATATTCCTAAATATAAATGATCATTAACAAATGATTATGATGAACACTAATACGATAATACCATAACTTAATTTCCTGCCAGCTGAGGCCTGGCAGAGTTGAAGCATGCTGAACCTCAAGAGCGTGCAATTTTAGAATTGAACAATTAAGCTCAGAGAAGATGAGAGTCGCAGTTACCATGGTAACCTGATCCCACAACCCTGTGTGCAGCCACTCTGTTTCAGTGTTTGAGTCACCGAGGATAGTTATGATGATTTATACTCCAGGCAATATTTAGGTACAGATTTGGGAATTTCCCTTGTACCATTTTCAGAAAAGACAGATACTTTGAAATCTGCAGAAGAAGGTTGTGTGATTTTTCAGTGAAATGACATGCACTAATGGAAAGTACAATAGCTAATCACAGTGTTTAGGTTTAAATTATGCCATAAAAATATTAAAATTTTGGGCTCTGCAAAGATAATTGCATTGAAATTTATTCATTAAGTATAAGCGTATAACTTGTTTTTATTTATTCAGTACTATTGATTAAACCTTACTATGTACTAGACTTTGTTTAGGTGCTGGGGTTCACTGAACAAAATAGAGAAGACTAACAATATACAATACATAAATAATTTATCATATTTAGTATGTTTGAATGTGATCAGGACTGTGATGACAAGTTAAAGTAGGGCAGGGGGATTGAAAATGCTGGGGATAGGAGGGGTACGGCATGGCAATTTTAAGTTGGGTTGTCAGAGAAGGCTTTATGGAGAGGATAATATGTGAACAGACTCAAAAAGTATGACAGGGTGAGCCACACAGACAATTTGGGGAAGGACATTCCAGGTAGTGGGAATGCCTGTGCAAAGGCCCTGAGGCAGAGGCATGCTTGTCATAGTCCAGGAACAGTGAACTGGAGTGGAGTGTGTGAAGGAGAAGATAATAAGGTAAGATCACTCTGATAACCAAGGGCAAGGTCACAGAGGACCTTGTAGGTCACTGAAAGTAGTTTGGCCTTTATTCTGAGAGAAGTAGGCAGTCGCTAAGAGATTCTGAGCAGAGGATTGACACGATCAGCTAAGAGGCAATAGCAACAATTCTGGGGAGAAATTACAGTGACCAGAACATCAGTGATGAAATTGATCTGATTCTGAGTATACTCTGAAAGTAGATACAATAATATTTTCTGATGGATATGTGTGGAGTGCCGCAGGAAGAGGGGAGTCAAAGGTGACCACAACATTTTGGGCCCAAGCAACTGAAATGATGGGACTGCCATCATTTAAGATGGGGAAGACTGCAGACAGAGTAGGTTTGATGGTGGAGATGGAGTGGGATGGAAGAGCAGATTAAAGTTTGAATTATCTGTTAGACATGCAAGTAGAGAAAGAAAAGCTTGTTGGATGTACGAGCCCTGAGTTTAGGGCAGAGGTCTGCGCTGGAGATAGAAAGTTGGCAGTTGTAGGGCAAATAGATGGTGTATTTCAAGCTACGAGGCTAGGGGAGACAACCAAGGGACCAAGAAGAGGCCAGGCTGAGCTCTGCGGCACTGCAACATTAAGATGTTGAGAAGAGAAGATGGGACCAGCCAGAAAGATCAAAGAGACACCAGAGAGATAAAAGCGAAACCAAGAGAGTGTGGCCTCCTAGAAACCATCTGAAGGAAGCATTCCAGGAGGAATGATCAAAGGGGGCCAAAGGCTGTTACAAGGTAACTTGCTCATTGATTTAAGCCATGTTGGGTCATTGGTTCCTTTGGCTCATCAGAGTGACAGCATTGCGGTTCAACTTTCTTCTCTGCCCACTCTTATTTCTTCTTTCCACCATTCTGTTGATTCTGAACATGACCCCTAATAAATCCCCCTGCACACAAATCTCCTTTTCTAAGTCAGTATCCAGCAACCCATCTAAGGCATTATTTTGAATTTTTTTTTTTTTGAGATGGAGTCTTGCTCTGTTGCCCAGGCTGGAGTGCAATAGCTCAGTCTTGGCTCACTGCAACCTCCACAGCCCAGGTTCAAGCAATTCTCTTGCCTCAGCCTCCCGAGTAGCTGGGATTACAGGCACTTACCACCATATCCAGCTAATTTTTGTATTTTTAGTAGGGACAGGGTTCCACCACGTTGGCCAGGCTGGTCTTGAACTCCCGACCTCATGATCCACCTGCCTCGGCCTCCCAAAGTGCTGGGATTACAGGCATGAGCCACTGCACCTGGCCTATTTGATATTTTACATGTAACTTATATTTTAATTTTCATAGCCACCTTATGATGCAGACATTATTAACTACTTTAGAGGAGAGGATACAGAAGAAGGGCAAAGCTGAGTAAGTTTTCCAAGGTTACAGAGCTAAGAAAGTGGCAGAGGCAAGATTTGACTCAATCTGCTTGACACCACAGCTATGCTTTTCTCAAGGTAATACCTGAACCTAGTGGCAGATTTAATTGTTCTAGTGCCAGCCAGAGCCTAGGGAAATCTGGTGGAAACCAGGGGACTGGGAGGCCAGGAGAATGTTAAGAATTCCTGAGCTGGGCCAGGCACGGTGGCTCACACCTGTAATCCCAGCACTTTAGGAGGCTGAGGTGGGTGGATGAGACGTTGACCACCACCTGCGGAAGTCTGGCCGGTAGACCCTGACTCACAATGGATGAATGAATGCACTCTCACACCATTACAGGGATTCAAGTGGGCTAGGGATGGCCATCGGCTGCTTTCAGAGGGTGAAATGCAACCAATTGACCAAGACTCCCTCTCCATCTTACATTTATTCAGTCAGATTTTACAACAGAGTTATTAGGTTAACACACTTGTGGATAATTAACATGGTTAAGAGAATGGTTTTACAACTGATAAAAGCTTTAGGTTCTGGGCCCGGAGTAAACACTATTAACAGATAATTCCCCTTGGATCTTCCCCTAAGAGGACCACCCAGCACAAAATTTACATGAGCAAACAGAGTGGAGACAAAGGGAAGTGGAGTAAATGGACTTGAACTGGGAAGGCCTTTGATCATCTCTATCTCTTTCCTATGCTAATGTAAATGAGGCAACTGCCTTCAGCCTGCCTCAATAAAACCTTCTAGCCTTCCAAAAGGTTTGAGATTACAATCTATAACTTTTGCTAATATTTTCCATAATATTTTGCCACTACCCCAAGTGAATCTCAACAGATGGATCACCTGAGGTCAGGAGCTTGAGACCAGCCTGACCAACATGGTAAAATCCCGTCTCTACCAAAAATACAAAAATTTGCTGGATGTGGTGGCAGGTGCCTGTAATCTCAGCTACTCGGGAAGCTGAGGCAGAATAATCCCTTGAACCCAGGAGGCAGAGGTTGCAGTGAGCCAAGATTGCGCCATTGCACTCCAGCCTGGGCAACAAGAGCAAAACTCTGTCTCAAAAAAAAAAAAAAAAACAAGAACAACAACAAAAAAAACAAAAAGAATTGCTGAGCTGGCCCAGGTGAGTGGCTCACGCCTGTAATCCCAGAACTTTGGGAGGCTGAGGCAGGACTGTTTGAGCCCAGGAGTTCAAGACCAGTCGGGGCAACATGGCAAGACCCCATTGCTGCAGGAAAAAAAAGTGCTGAGTTGTAAGGGAGTAAAGAAAGCAATAGTGAGGGAAGAGTCAAGGTAGAAGGCTGGAGACATTGACTCCTCCACTAAACTGGGGAAGCCAAGACAGAGACTCTGTGGGTGGAAAAAGTCAGATATAAGGGAGGGAAGGAAGACTGAGTTGAGGGAGCTAATAAAAGAGTCTTAATCTGCAACCCAGAATTATTATTGTATGAGTCCTGGAGTATGTCACTTGAGTAGACACATCTTTCAAGGAGCTAAACTAAGTGTAACATTGGCAGCATCCCATAATTTTTGTATTTTTGTTACTTAACAAAATCATCTTTTGTGTTTAGATTTTTTACCAATCCAGAGTAATTTATTTTCATGAGATAGCCACATAAAATTTAAAAGAGGGTTCACTTACTTATCCTTGTAGCTAAATGGTAATTCTGTATTTCAAAAATAATTCCTTGTCATCTGAAAAATCATTCTGTGACTGTGAGGTGTAGGTTTCCAAGTACATTTATATTTTTATTTCTTCTTGCTTTCCTGCCTGTTCATCCTTTCCATTAAGCCTTTAAAAAACACTTATTAGATTACAATGTGGGCAAACAAAAATCAATCAAACACAATTCCTGTTGAGGCATTAACAGTCTGGTGAGAGAAGTAGACATTTAAACAATAGAAACAAAGACACAAAGGTCTATACAGCAAGCTGTAAGAGCCACATGGAAGGAGCCACTAACTCTGTTGGAGATGAGAGTCACAGAAGAGCTCAAGAGAAATGTCCCCAAGATTAGAAATAAGGTTACACTGAGAAACCAGTATGAATTAATTCACAGTGGATAAGACCAGCCATCCAGAAAGATTATCCAGTATCTTGTCTATAAATATGTTTAACTGTGGGCAGGGCTCGGTGACTTTCACCTATAATCCTAGCACTTTGGGAGGCTGACACAGGTGGATCACAAGATCTGGAGTTTGAGACTAACCTGGTCAACATGGTGAAACCCCATCTCTACTAAAAATACAAAAAATTAGCTGGGCGTGGTGGCACACACCTGTACCCCCAGCTACTCAGGAGGCTGAGGCAGGAGAATTGCTTGAACTAGAGAGGTGGAGGTTGCACTGAGCCAAGATTGCACCACTGCACTCCACCCTGAGGACAGAGCAAGATTCCATCTCAAAACAAAACAAAACTAACTAACTAAATAAATAAACATTTAACTGCTTAAGCCCTTCAATGGCTCTCTAGTTCCTGGGAAGAAGTTCAAACTTCTCCATGACCTTCCATTATTCTTGTTCACGTTTCCAATTTTCTTTTACATTTCCAGCGATTAATAAGCACGGTAGAGTTTGAGAATCACATGGGGTAATCCACGAGAGACCTTAGTAGAGAGCCTGGCACTTCTGCCAGTTCCAGTCTTTTGGCTTCAGACCACTTGGCCACCTCGGCTTTGTGATGCTGTAGCTGGGACTCCGGAAGCCGCATTTCTGCTCAGCCTGCTGGTTCGCTGCTAGGCTCTGCCTCTAGGGGGCACTCGAGGGAGGCTGCAAGGCTAGGCAGGGACTCCCTGCTCCCTATGGGCTTTCTGTTCCAGAGAGCATCAGACCCACAAAGCTGTTTCTGCCCGCAAGCTGCAGGTTCTTTTTTTTGGCAGCCATGGAATCCAGTTTTTCCAACATCTGCAGAACCAGTTTTCTGGTGCTCGCCTCAGAGACCCTAGCACCAACCAAGCAGGCTGAAACTCCAGAGGGGGTCTGAGGGGTTAAATGTCACCTCTTCTACTTTTCTAAGTTTTAATAATTTCAGTCCCTTCTCTTCCTTCCCCCAGTCCTAGGGGTGGTAGCTGCTTCCTACTCTTGTTTCTTTTGTGATACCTACGTTAGGGCAGTGACTCCTGACCAGGGGCAAATCTACTTCCCAGGGGACATTTGGCAAAAGCTGGAAATATATATATATTTTTTTGAGATGTAGTTTTGTTCTATCACCCAGGCTGGAGTACGGTGACACGATCTAGGCTCACTGCAGCCTCCGTCTCCCGAGTTCAAGTGATTCTCCTGCTTCAGCCTCCTGAGCAGCTGAGATTACAGGTGCCCGCCACCACACCCAGCTAAGTTTTGTATTTTTAGTAGCTAGGAGTTGATTAGGCTGGTCTTGAACTCCTGACCTCAGGTGATCCACCCTCCTTGGCCTCCCAAAGAGCTAGGATTACAGACGCGAACCACTGTGGCTAGACTGGAGAGATTTTTGGTTGTCACAATTTGGTGGACCTGAGGGGAATACTACTGGCACCTACTGGGTGGGGGCCAGGGATGCTGCTCAACATGCTGCAGTGCACAGGACAGCACCCACAACAGTTATTCAGCTCAAGGCACCAATAGTGTCATGGTTGAGAAACCCTGTTTTAGAGTCTTTTTTACTGTTTCTGATAAACATTTTATACACTGTTAAATTTTATACAGTTAACGAGTCTTTATATTGGATTTTCTCTGATCAAATAACCGTTGTGATTTTGACTGAACCCTGATTGATTCAGCAGGTTTTTTTGTTTCCAGTTTTTGAGACAGGGCCTTGCTATGTCATGCAGGCTGGATTGGAGGGGTGTCACCATTACCCACTGCAGCCTGGATCTCCCAAGCCTAAGCCATGCTCCTGCCTCAGCCTTGGGGGTAGCTGGGACTATAGGCATAAGCCACCAGCCACCACACCCAGCTAATTTTTTTGTTTTGTTTTTAGTTGAAACTAGGTCTCACTGTGTTGCCCAGGCTGGTCTTGAACTTTGGGGCTCAAGCAATTCTCCTGCCTTGACCTCCCAAAATGCTGGGATTATAGATGTGAGCCACCGTGCCCAGCCTGACACAGCTTTCAAGTTGAAGATACCAATGGTTGAAACTAAAAAAATATTATTAACTTTTAATGAGTTAAATCTTCATGTATCATGATAGGAATTAAATAATGTTTCACATGTCTACAGTTCGTGAATCAAGGGTAGCGGTGGGACTCTTGGGGTGGGTCCTGGAAAGGGTGGAGCAAAGGATTATTGCTTTTTGTTGTAACCTAGTTTGCAAAATCCATGCTCATGTATTATTTTGATTAGAATATTAAAAAAAATCCTGCTATATATGTCCTACTCTATAAATACTACACAACTGAAGCCTCAAGCTGGTGGTTGACAGATATGTTTTATTTGGCCTTTATTGTATTTCTTTTGGGGGGGGAGCTAATATTGCAAAAATATAACATTTTACATAAAGTCATTTTTTTTTCCTTAAAAAGAGATATGGCAATAAAGAACCCTTATTTGCACATGGCAACAAGCAGCTATGCTTGAGTGTCAGCCCACTTTACACAAGGCATGTGCTTTCCATTTCATCACAGTCCCCACCATTCCCTGCTATATTCCTGAGTATTCTTGCCCACGGCCTGCTTTCTTCATTTAGGCTACTGGCTTGCTCCTCTAGGCACTGAAGTTTGCCATGAAGTGGAATTTTCCACTTCAAGTGGAAAAGTGCATAGTGACTAAAAACGAGTCGTGCAGATAGGAAAAACCAAAAATGTGCCAAGAGACTCACAAAGTGGTAATAACCTGATGGGCCTCCCATGGTCTGGGGTCTGACCTTGCAGGAACAGTTTGCAATTTTATTCAGTTGGTTGTAGTCAGGGATGTTGACTTATACTATCGAAGTTCCACAGAGATTGAAAATTAAGTAAGAATGACAGTTTATTAATTTACAAAGGAAATGTAAAAACAAAACGGACTAGATATTTGAGCCTTCTTGCCAGTAGATTGTCTCCTTCGTGGAAACTTCCAGGTTTTGCTGATTTTTATAAGATAATAGGGGAAAAGGCAATACAATATGTAAATAATTTCAGTAATCGGTAGAGAAAAAGAGCATTGATAAACTGTTGGATGGCAGGCAGCGCCACCTTGTGGTAGCTCCAAGTATCCACTGGAAACGAGGGAAGGAAGGTCACATGCAGCCTGTGAAATGGTGGCTTGAGTTGTCTTTGTGATACGTCAAAGTGTAGTTTGTGTAACGCACGCAGGAAGATCAAGGACTACTTCTACTTTTCGTTTTGTGTCAACATTTTCTTTTTAGCTTTCTTAATGCCCTCACTCAGGTCAAGTCTTGCTGATCTTAGAATCATTTTTTCTGAGACGACTGTATATCTCTGAACAGTTAACGTAATATGTTTGTATCTCAGAAGAAAAATGTATTTCCAAGTGCTTGGGGGACAATTTACCAACTCCCCTGTGTACAGCTCACGTGGCTTCCTACTGTGCTGAGTTCAGGAAGTGGGTGCCAGGCCAGCACTCCTGTGTTGCTGTTCGAGGTCATACCCTGCGGAGTTCCCTTCTTCCTGGGTCTCTTGAATAATTCCTGTGGTTCTGCTCTGCCAACTCTCACCCTTGGGGGTGAGAGATGAACCTGAGGCCTGCTTCTCTCTGGGAGACATTTCCAGCTTTTGTCTCCCTTGCTTCATTTTGGGCAGTTGAATTCTCCGTATAACCTGCCTCATGATTTTTCAAAAGATTCCTAGCTATCCATGCATGTCTATATGCTCTGCGCCTGGGGTGTCAGTTTCTATTCAGATCTGGCGTGGCAGGTCTCACACTGGACCGAAATGCTTTGCTGCGGTTTGCTTTTGATCATCTGCCCCAAGAAGGGAGCCCACCTCTGACCTGCTCCCAGTGTCCCTGCCGTCTCCTCTCCAGCTCCTGCTCCCGACTTTTCCAGGCATGCAGTGGGGCCAGTGTCTCCATTGGAAGACCCCCAAACCCTTGCTGGGGCAAATTCCATCCTACTCCGGAAACAAAAATGAGTTGGCCTTCAAGCCAGTCTGACGCAGTATCCCTGTTTAGATGCAGCCTCACCTCACATGGCCTGGTGCTGCCATGCATTTTCTTATCACAGTAAAACAGGATCCCTGCTCAATGCGGAGGTGAGTGTGCCATTCTTCATGAGTCACTAGGAGAAATGCATTCAATCATTCCTTTTTTTTTCTGAGACAGAGTCTTACTCTGTAGCCCAGGGTGGAGTGCAGAAACACAATCTCTCTCACTGCAACCTCTGCCTCACAGGTTCAAGGGATTCTCCTGCCTCAGCCTCCTGAGTAGCTGGGTCTATAGCGTGCACAGCCAGGCCTGGCTAATTTTTGCATTTTTAGTAGAGACAGGGTTTCGCCATATTGCCCAGGCTGCTCTAGAACTCCCGAGCTAAAGTGATCTGCACACCTCAGCCTCCCAAGTGCTGGGATTACAGGCATGAGTCACTGCACCCAGCTCAATCATTCTTTAGTTTGAGAATTTTATTCTCAAAACAATGAACATGATTGATATTATTATTACATAAACAATGAACATGATTGATGAAGAATATGGGGCGTTTTGGGCACTGTAGAAGAATGTTAGGAAAAATTATACTGAGAGTTTGACTCATTTACATTCTGTGTTAATTTATCACTTCTACCTACAGGTTTCTGCACACTTTTGCATGCTCTAATTATTTTCCATAAATGTATTCTGTAGTGTGGGACATTCTCTGACAGAGTTTCTCCTGTATTTGTCTCCTCTGGCTTATATATCGACACTTCCCACTTCAAATTCTATGCCCCAGCAATTGATGTCATTTAAATAAATGCCATTTAGTATCTAAAATATGCCTTGTTTTTTCTCACTTCTGACACTTCTCTTATTATGCCTGAAATAGTGCCTTCACTCCTCCCTACCTCTAACCATTGGTTAGGTAATTTCTACCAATCATTCACATTTCCATCCAGCGGTGTGGAAAGATTTTAAACCTCATGTCTGGAGCAGAAGGCAGACTTCGTGTGCTCTCATAGCCAGAGCATTCCAGGGTGTGTCCACAAATGACTGTGTTAAAACACCACTGGAGGCCGGGCGAGGTGCTCACACCTGTAATCCAGCATTTTGGGAGGCCGAGGTGGATGGATCACCTGAGGTTGGGAGTTCGAGACCAGCCTGACCAACATGAAGAAACCCCATCTCTACTAAAAATACAGAATTAACTGGGTGTGGTTGTGCATGCTTGTAATCCCAGCTACTTGGTAGGCTGAGGCAGGAGAATCCCTTCAACCTGGGAGGTGGAGGTTGTAGGGAGCTGAAATCATGTCACTGCACTCCAGCCTGGGCAATAAGAGCAAAACTCCATCTCAAAAAACAAAAAAAGAACAACAACAATAAAAAAATCACTGGAAACCCAACGGCTTACATAACTGGAGATGAAAATCCACCCCAGGTCTACTGAAGCAAATAAATCTTTTTTTTTTTTGGAGACAGGGTCTTATTCTGTCACCCAGGCTGGAGTGCAGTGACACCATCATAGCTCATTACAACCTCAAACTCCTGGGCTACAGTGATCCTCTCATCTCAGCTTCCCAAATAGCTGGGACCACAGGCATACACCACCATGCCCAGCTAATTTTTATGACTTGATTTCTTAAATTTTAAAGTTTAAATAGAGACGAGTTCTCCCTATATTGCCCAGGCTGGTCTCAAACTCTTGGCTTCAAGTGATTCTCGTGTCTTGGCCTCCCAAAGTGCTTGTGATTATAGTCGTGAGCCACTGTGTCCAGCCTTGTAGTGTTTGATTTTTTAAGTGTTGTAATGGATGTACTAGTGTTTAATATATTAGTCTTTAAAAAAATAGTTAAAAAATCTGTTTTCCCTACCCCTCGCTGAATAAATTGAAAGTAGTGCAAGTTAAAGCACACGTCTCTTTCTCATCATGCCCATGGTATTCTATACTTCCCCTCCCTTGGCATTGACCACAGTGGACTATATCTTTTTTTTTTTTTTCTTTTTTTTGACATGGAGTCTTGCTCTGTCACCAGGCTGGAGTGCAGTGGCATGATCTCGGCTTATTGCAACCTCTGACTCCCTGGTTCAAGTGATTCTCCTGCCTCAGCTTCCTGAGTAGCTGGGATTACAGGCATGGGCCACCATGCCCAGCTAATTTTTGTATTTTTAGTAGAGACAGGGTTTCACCATGTTGGCCAGGATGGTCTCAATCTCCTGACCTTGTGATCTGCCCGCCTTGGCCTCCCAAAGTGCTGGGATTACAGGCGTGAGCCATCGTGCTCCGCCTGGACACTATCTTAATTGCTTGTGTGCTTGTCTGTCCCTCCCAGTGGTCTGTGATCTCTTAAGAGCAGGGACTCCTTATTCTTCACTGTTGTATCCCTAGCCTCAAGCCTGATGCTAACGCAGAATTTGTGTTCAATAAATATTTATTGAATGAGTGGGTGGATGGAGGAATATAGGGTAGCCTGATGTCCTCAAAGTAGTCAGCTAACCAGTGCCTACATTCCAACCCATAGGTTTCGACCACTGACTTATCCTCTCATTCCCCTTTCTCTTAAAAACAAAAAGTCTCAAGGGGCTATTTAAGTAATATGTCCCATAGGGAACATGCTCAAATGGCAGAGCCTTGCCTACAGCTATAATTCCCTAAGGAAGAGCTCTCCTGGGAGGTTCATTGTCTCACGTCACTCTGTTGAGTGACTTTGAAGAGCAAGGCAGAAATATTCCCATTAATTCGTTATCGACCATGTGCTTGGAACCATGACAGGCACTTTTTTATATGATACTCTCATTTAATTCTCACAGCAGTACTCTAAGGTAGGTATTACTCTCTCCATTTATGCAGATGAGAAACAGACTCAGAGCAAAGAGGGGTGGTGAGGAAGGAGACCCAGGCATCTAGGATCACCTCCCCCTTGACTTCCACACTGCATTTCAATAGAAGAAAAGGCTGGCGCCTCCTGAACCACCTTCCTGTAAATAGCAGGCATGGTGTGGGGGACTCTCTCTGGTAGACATGGTTGTTACTTAAACAAGGTCAAAGCCCCACCCACTCCTCCATCGGCCAAGACCCTTTCATATGTGATTTCTAAAACTGTAAACCCAAGACCCTTTCACATGTAATTTCTAAGGCTGTAAACCTAAGATCCTTTCATGTGTAATATCTAGAGTGTAAGCCTATATAAAGGCAGAGGTTCTCTTTGTTAGGTGAGCTGGGTCATTTAGACAAATTGTTGCCTGGCTCCTGGCCGTAATAATAATAATAATAAACTCCTTCCTTCCCAGTTTGGTGTTGGAGAGGTCTGTTTCTTGCGGCTGCTCTGGCTTTACTTTCATCCATCTCCAGCTTGCTTTACCATCATGTCTGCTGCCAGGTCAACTCATTTACTCATTAATGGACATTTGCTGCACACTTGCTATTTGCCAAGGCCAAGACTGGGGATTTAATGTGAATTATCTCAGTTAATCCTAACTGTGCCTCTATGAAGAAAGTAATATAATTATCTTCATTTTATCTTTGGGAAAAAAGTAACTTGCTCACAGAGACCATAATTGGTGGACCTGGATTGGGATTCCAGATCAGCATGAATCCAGAATGAATGTCTTAACCACGACTTTCTGAACCTGCCCCACAGGCAACGTCACAGTCACATGCTGTGACACAGATGCATTGCACACTGGGCAGCTCGAATTATTAGCATTTCCTGGCAATCTGAATTGCAGGTGACAAGCTGACATTTTGTTGTTGTTTCGGTAATAGAGCTATGCTTTTGTTGCTGCTGTTGCTATAGAGTATTGCCCTGTCACAAAGGCTGGAGTGCAGTGGCGTGATCTCGGCTCACTGCAGCCTTAACTGACATGGTAATTGCCCCATAAACTGCATACCTCGACCATACCTCGGCCTTCCGTTGAAACGGCTCTCTATAACCCTAATGTGACAGGCAAGCAGTCCAAACCAATGCCATTTTGACCCCTGCGCCATTTTAAGAAAAACTAAGACTTGTAATAAGTAACTAAGGTCTGTAATTTTCCACCCTACCCAGACAATGTGTAAACTAACGCTTATCTTAACTTCTGTGAACCACTTAAGTGACAATCGGAATGTCCAAAGTCCACTGGCCTTCGGAATGTCCAAAGCCCTTCGCCCTCACCCCCGCCCAGGAGGTGGTTTAAGGGCATAAAAGGTCTTGACACCCTCCTTTCAGGGCCACGGGTTAGGGAGACGTGAGTACTCCGTGGCCGCCAGCAATAAAGCCCCTGTAATTTGGCCTAGTCTTTGTCTCGGTGGTGATTTCGCGCTCGCTCGGTTACAACATAACCTCCTGGGATCAAACAATCCTCCCACCTAATCCTCTTTAGTAGCTAGAACTACAGGTGAGTACCATCTTGCCCAGTTAATTTTTAAAATTTTTTCTGTAGAGACAAGATCTCACTATATTGCCTAGGCTGGTCTTGATCTCCTGAGCTCAAGCAATCTTCCTGCCTTGGCCTCCCAAAGTGCTGGGATCACAGGTGTGAGCCATGGTGCTCAGTTAGAGTTATGTTTTCTGAAACTATCAGAATCACAAATCCTTTTCATAAGTAGAAGGCGTTTCCTTTGTCCAGATCTTAAAAGAGAATTTCCTTAGAAAGTCTTGCTTTGTTGAGAAAATTCAGAGAATTATTACTATTTTCGGCAAGGAACCTTGGAAAAAGTGAACACAAATCCTTTAAAGTCAATGGCTATTACCAGATGGCTCTATAATGTGAAAATGATGGACAAGGTTGAAGCCATTTTGGGATAGTCTTAGTGAACAGGATTAATTTGCTGAGATTTATATGCTGCCTAGAACTTTGCCATCACATATTGTTTGTTTTTAAAGTTATTTCTTAAGTAACACAAATATAAACAGACACTAGCAAACATCCTCAGGACTGAAACCAGGGAAGTAGTGGTATAATGGAAACAGCTGTATGAGAAATTTCTTGAAGCTGTGCTTATGATCACCTCCTTTTGGGAGATGAGGAAAAGAAAGCAGATGTCAGCCTGTGGAATATTTCACAGAGAATAGTTTATGATTATGTCACTTGAGGAGAAGAGAAGTAAAACTGTGACATGGTAATCGCCCCTTAAACTACATACCTCGACCATACTTCAACTTTCCGTTGAAACTGCTCTCTGTAACCCTAATGTGACAGGCAAGCAGTCCAAACCCACGCCATCTTGGCCCCTGCCACTTGTAATAAGTAACTAAGGTCTGTAAATTCCACCCTACCCAGACAACGTGTAAACTAATGCTTATCTTGACTTCTGTGAACCACTTAAGTAACCATCGGAATGTCCGAAGCCCATCACCCTCACCCCCGCCCAGGAGGTGGTTTACAGAATGTCCAAAGTCCACTGGCCCTCAGAATGTCTGAAGTCCCTTGCCCTCACTCCCACCCAGGAGGTGGTTTACGGGCATAAAGGGTCTTGACACCCTCCTTTCGGGGGCCACAGGTTAGAGAGATAAGTACTCCATGGCCGCCGGCAATAAAGACCCTGTAATTTGGCCTAGTCTTTGTCTCAGTGGTAATTTCGCACTCGCTCATTTACAACAAAACTGATACTTTACGTTGATTTGGAATCAAAGATGTGTTGGGCGTAATTTGGCACTGGTGAGTGAGACCTGGCCACATAGACTATTGAGCCAATATCAATTAGGGGAGGGGAATTAGAAACTAGTTCTGTTCTTCCGGGCAGGAGTGTCTGTTGTAAGCCCAGAAAATCTGGGACAGGTCTCAATTAATTTAGAAAGTTTATTTTGCCAAGGTTGAGAATACGCCTGTGACGCAGCCTCAGGAACTCCTGACAACATGTGCCCAAGGTGGTCATGGCATAGCTTGGTTTTATACATTTTAGGGAGACACGAGTCATCAATCAATATATGTAAGAAGTACATTGGTTCAGTCTGGAAAGGCGGGACCATTTGAAGCAAAAGCAGGAAGACCTCGAAGTGGGGGTGGGAGTTTCCAGGTCACAGATAGGTGATGTACAAAGGTTTACATTATTTTGAGTTTCTGATTGCTTTTCCATGGGAGGCAAATCAGATATGCATCCATCTCAGTGAGCAGAGGAATGACTTTGAATAGAATGGGAAGCAGGTTTGCCCTAAGCAGTTTTCAGTTTGAGTTTTCTGTAGTGATTTTAAGGGCCCAAGATATTTTCCTTTCACAGTGTGTCGATGTCTTGAGCCCTAAATGAGGACTGTCCCCAGTCGGAGGTGGCTTTTCTTTTCTTTTTTTTTTTTTAACAGCAACATCTACCAGGTTCTGACTTGACCCTTTATGACTTCTCCATGAGAAAGAGCAATCAATAACAAGGACTCAGTATCAGACCAGGCATGGTCAAAGAGGGTCACTAATGGCATATCCATCCAGAGGAAGAATACCCAGTGTATTCATTCATTTTTATACGCGATAAAGATATTACCCGAGACTGGGTGATTCATAAACGAAGAACGCTTAATCGACTCACAGTTTCACATGACTGGGGAGGCCTCAGGAAACTTACAATCCTGGTGGAAGGGGAAGCAGGCACCTTCCTCACAAGGCAGCAAGAGAGAGTGCAAGTATGTGAGGAAGGAATGGAGCCCCAAACACTCATAAAGTCATCGGATCTTGTGAGAACTCACTCACTATCAGGAGAACAGCATGGGGGAAACTGCCCCCATGATCCAATCAGCTCCCACCAGGTCCTTCCCTTGACATGTGGGATTATGGGGATTACAATTCAAGATGAGATTTGAGTGGGGACACAGCAAAACCATAATCACCCAGCCTGTGAGGATATGTTGCCTGCGGCCAAGGGTCATGCAATGTGTTGCGGGACAGGTCATGATGCCAAATACTTCCTAATACACCTCTCTTAGTCTGTCACTTTTTTTCTTTTTGAACAGTCTTTTGTTCAAGACTTGTCTAGGTATGACTATTTGGATGGTCTGAAAAGGAATTTTTATTTTCTGGAGAACAGAGTCTAGCTCTGTCACCCAGGCTAGAGTGCAGTGGTGCAATCTCAGCTCACTGCAACCTCTGCCTCCCAGGTTCAAGTGATTCTCCTGCCTCAGCCTCCTGAGTAGCTGGGATTACAGGTACCCACCACCACGACCAGATAATTTTTGTATTTTCAGTAGAGATGGGGTTTCACTGTGTTGGCCAGGCTGCTCTCAACCTCCTGACCTCATGATCCACCCACCTCAGCCCACCAAAGTGCTGGATTACAAGCATTAGCCACCACGCTGGGCTGGATTTTTTTAAAATATCTACTTCTTTCCATAAAAACATCTGCAGTGAATTCACAGATGACACCTGCAATATAACACTAGAGGAATCGAGAGAATGTGAGCTTTCTGCTTCTGCCACTAAGCAGCTGTGTGACCTTGAGCAAGTCACTTAAATGTGGCTTCAGATGTGTTAGTAGAAGAAATGGGTTGGTAAAAGGATGATTTCTGAGGGCTCTATCAACTCTAAAATCTACAAGTCTAACTTTCCTCTTATAAAATTTATTTGAGGTCTCTTTTGTGTCTGTTCATATGTCATATGTCAAGGGCCATGAATGAAATTTGGCGAGGATGGTAATTCAGTGGTGGTGGAGAAGATGGGTCTACAATGGATGGTTTCTATTTAAAAGACTTCCCCACTTCATTTCATAGGGCCTGATAATAAAGTTTCTACAGTCTGTAAGCTGAGTCTTGATTCACATACACCTATATCTTTAAAAGGAACATAGGCGGGGGACTCCTGAGGTTGTTCATTCATTATGCCTTTATTTCTTTTCAATGCAACATTAATTTAATAGTCTCATAGACTTGAATAATCATTTAGATCTTACTGCATTTTAAGGAAACGTGATACTGTGTTGACAAAAAGAGTCAAATTCTGTAAAATATTTTAAGAGATTTATTCTGAGCCAAATGACAGTGACCACGGCCCGTGACGCACCTCTCAGGAGGTCCTTAGAACATGTGCCCTAGGTGGGTGGGGTATATAGTTTGGTTTAATATATTTTAGGGAGTCATGAGACATCAATCAAATGCATTTAAGAAATACATTGGTTTGGTGTTTACATTGGGTTGAGGTGGGACAACTCAAAGAGGGGGCTTCCAGGCTATAGGTAAATTTAAACATTTTCTGGTTGACAACTGGTTGAATTTATCTGAGGTCCTGGGATCAATGGAGAGGAATGTTCAGGTTAAGATAAAGGATTGTGGAGATCAAGTTTTATTGTGCAGAGGACTCTCTCAGATAGCAGACTTCAGAGAGAGAGCAGGTTGTAAAATGTTTCTTCTTAGACCTACAAGGGTACCTGGTGCTTAGCTCTTAGTATATTCCAGATCTGGAAAGAAAACAAAGGGGAAAAGGGATTCTCAGTGGGATGTGGATTTTTCCCACAAAAGTCTTCGCAGGGCAATTTCAAGGTATGGCAAGGAAATACATTTTGGGGTTATATCTTTTTTCCTTGTCGTGTAATGTTATGGCAAAGTCAGATCAAAAAGTCAGTTATGATATATAGGGTCAAATAAAACCCATCTGATGAGAATTTATAATCTGTGGGGCATGACTCCCTAGACCCCTTAGACAGGAATTTGGGCAAGATGAAAAACCAAAGCTTAGTCCCCAACTGAATAGAACTTAACACTTTATGTTAGGCCTTATCTCACTTCTGAGAATTTATGCATTTTCAAATCTCCCTTGCCAACTAAATTCTGAGCCCCTTGAAGGTAGAAATCATATTTTAATTATCTTTCTAGTCCCTACTGCTGAGTATAGCATTCTGTTTCAATAGTTACCTTTTGAATAAAAAATAATTAATTCACCACTGTCAATTCATAAATTAGCAGACTTGGCTCACTATTTCCATGCAGTCATTGTATTAAGAAGGGAAAAACAGTGTGGAACGCCTCTGGTTCACTTTTTCTCCTCCCATCACCTGCCCCATCCTGATACACATTTAGTGATGATAGAAGGCGTGTAGTTTGAAAAAGACTTCCTGGATGACTATAATACACATATTTCCCATTGTCCTGAGCCAAAAAGAAACATACAAAAGTTGCAAATTTCCTGGATATTCTTGCTGGACTCTGAGGTTCCTCAGCTGCTTGCACATACTAGAGATGTACGGTGGCCTAATGGATTAGGGTAGGGTAGAGACAGATTCTTTCCTGCCTGCATTGGGGTGGGCAAGAGGAAAAATAATATGCCTTTCTTTGAATGCCTACTGTCCCCACCAGGCAATGTCCCCACACATGCAAACCAGTCTCTTACACCAGGAAGAAACATGTTTTCAAGGCCACTGCAAGATTGGTCTAATACAGCCAGTTTCGTGATGCAGCTGATAAAACCAGTTTGAGTAGAAAAGAGGGAATAGAGAATTATTTCATATAAACATAAGTCTTACCACCTGCCTTTCAAACATCAAATTAATATAGAAATGTTCACAAAGAAACCTTGCCAAAAGGAGAAAATTTCAAATATTTGGAAATATTAAATCTTAGCAGTGAAACTGTATGACGTAGGAACATTTGGATTGAGTGTTAATTGGTACAAACTGGGGCATCCATTAGATTATTGAATGTTTGAGATCTGCATCTCAAATAGCAGCTTCTCAAAGGGGATTGATTCCCTGGCATCCAGTCTAAAGCAGCTTCCCATGACATGCAATCTACCTGTACAACAAACCTGCACGTGTAAGGTTTATGATACAGGTAGAATTTAAAATAAAAGATTTTTAAGAAAAGAACAGAGAACATTTTGATTTTTCCCTTATTCTGCAGTGGGGGAACCATGTGAGCTCAGAGACTTGCTCAGTCTATTGCATGGGCTGCCATGGTCAATGGCACTATATGTTTCTCGTTGAGAGGGTGAGGATGCAGGAAGGAGGAGAGTGTCATAAGTGTCAGGCCTGAGGCCAGGCACGGTGACTCACACCTGTAATCCTAGCACTTTGGGAGGCAGAGGTGAGCAAATACCTGAGGTCAGGAGTTTGAGCCCAGCCTGGTCAACGTGGTAAAACCCCTATCTCTACTAAAAATATAAAAATTATTCAGCTGTGGTGGCAGGCGCCTGTAATTCCAGCTACCTGGGAGGCTGAGGCAGGAGAATCACTGGAACCCAGGAGGCAGAGGCTGCAGTGAGCCGAGATTGAGCCACTGGATTTCAACCTGGGCGACAGAGTGAGACTTCGTCCAAAACAAAACAAAACAAAACAAAAAATGTGTCAGACCTGGCTAGCATAGCCAGTTTGTAAAAGAATAACTTTTGGTCAGGCGCAGTGGCTCACACCTGTAATCCCAGCACTTTGGTAGGCTGAAGCCAAGAAATCAAGACCATCTGGCCAACATGGTGAAACCCCATCTCTATTAAAACTATAAAAAAATTAGCCAGGCACTGTGGTGCATGCCTGTAGTCCCAGCTGCTCGGGAGGCTGAGGCAGGAGAATCGCTTGAACCCAGGAGGCAGAGGTTAAAGTGAGCCAAGATCACACCACTGCACTCCGGCCTGGCAACAGAGTGAGACTCCATCTCAAAAAAAGAAAAAGAATAACTTTTATATTGTTTTGCTTTTTTAATTATAAAATTATATATGTTCATTAGAGAAAAATCAGGAAATCAGATAAATAAAATTAAGAAATAATTGTTGAAACATCACAATGCTAACAGCTTACAGATATTTATCTTTCCAGACCTAGCTACCTTTTAGCATCAGAGGACAGAAATGACATTACTCCCTTTCCACCATTGATTGAAAATAAAATAAGTCTACTTTTTGTAAACTGAAGTGTAAATAAATATATAAAGCAGCCTTCTGACTCTCACCCACCCTTTTTTATATCATCCTATCTCATCATATTTCCCTGTTCCAGTTTTTTAAAATTAAAATTAAAATTTCCTTTAGAGGCAAGCTCTCACTCTGTCACTCAGGCTGACGTGCAGTGGTACAATGATCACTCATTGCAACCTCACACTCTGAGCTCAAGTGATTCTCCTGCTTCAGCCCAGCTAGTAGCTGGGACTACAGGCTTGTGCTTCCATGTCTGATCCCTGTTCCAATTTTTTTTTTTTTTTTTTTACAGCATGTGTCATCTGAAATTACCCTGTTTATTTGTTGTTCTTAAGTGCAGGCATCACACTGTCTTGTTTCTTACTGTGCTTCAGCTCCTTGGCATGGAGTAGGTGCTCAATAAATACTCGGTGCAAAAATGATGGAATGAATGTTACATATTGCTCATTGTCTCCAACAGAAATAGAAAACTATTTCTCGAGATGGAAAAACTGTCAGAGAAAAAAATTACTCTGTTCAGGATTTGCCTGGAAAGAATGGGTGGGAGCTTGGAGAGCCTCCATTGCATAGGGGTTAATAGCATAGAATGTGGAATCAGACGACCTGCCTCCTGTAGAATCCAGGAAGGTGACCACTAAATATCTATGGAGTGAAAGGTTCAAGACTTAGCTCGAGTTTGTGCTTACAGCATTAATAACACATTATTTATTTTGAAACACGCACGCAGTGGGGCCAGAAGATAGCAGAAAAATGAGATAGGAGATTCTTTTAAAAATGAATTCCATGTTTTAAAAGAATGTCTATACTTGCTGACCTCAAAAAAACAATGTTTGGTTTTTTTTTTAATGAAAACATCATGTTCTTGAAGGCTTTAGAAAATCAAACATAGCACATAATTTTTTTTTTTTGTTTTTCTTGGCTGTTTCATGCAACAGCACAGAAAGTGGAGTCAAAAGACAATTCTCATTCGAGATCTGCCACTTACTAGCTTGAGTAAGTCACTTAATCTCTGTGAGTCCCACTTGCCTTAAAATAAAAAAGACAATCATACACGGAAACTTTCCTGCCCCTTCCAGGGTGGCTGTTAGACTACAGAAATACAACCTATATGCAAGTGCTTAGTAAACAAGGATTATAAGCATGTTAGCTTTTCTTTTAATATGCCAACATGATGGATGTTGGCATATTATGGCTTTGTGAATGGTGAAGAATATAATTCCAGTTCAGTGGTTGTAGCCAGACACTCAACTGCCTGTCCTAGCAACACTGCCTTTGAGATCAGATGAAGTGGTAAATGCAAGAACTAATGCTAGAGTGCAAGAAACTGAAGTTATGGAGTTTCTCTGTGCTGAGTCAGATCTCAGCTGTCTGTTAATCAGAAACTTAGCAACTGGAATAAATACCTAGAAATTTAAGGACATGTTTTCTTATCTACAATAAGAAATGCTAAAATGGAGGAGAGAGATCCAAGATGGCTGATTAGCAACAGCTCAGGAATGTAGCTCCCAGTGAAAGCGCAGAGAACGAGTGGACGCCGCACTTTCCGACGAATTTTTGTTGCCCACAGACCGGGAGATTCCCGGCAGAGAAGCCACATGGGTCACCAGCGTGACTCCTTTGGCCAGCGCGGCTGTTTTGCCGGTGCCCCAGCGCGGCGCTTCTCGGTGTGGAGTATACGGGACGGATGGGCTCGGCTGGTCCCATCCCCACAAGGAAAACAGCAGTTGGAAGTGCTGAGGACAGAGAGTTTCACAGCAAGCACAGTGAAC
>CAUYQU010070691.1:0-48590 GCA_963574635.1 Cheracebus regulus | reverse complement strand
TGTAATTTGTTGCCTTCCTCCCCTTCACCTATATCTGGCATTTCTCCCCATGCTATCTCCCCCCAACTCCCCACCCCCCACTGTCCCTCCCCTATTTCCCCCCAACATACCCCAGCGTATAGTGCTCCCCTCCCTGTGTCTTTTTTAATTATTTAAGACTTCCATGATGATGAAGTCATCAGGATCCCTTTGAGATGGTAATGTACCAGTAGACTGCTTTGAGAAATCAGGGTTTAAATCTTCAGCCTACTTTTTTCCCCTCTTTTCTTAGCCCCAAACTGTGGGGACCTCTCTCTCTCTCAAGACAATAGCCAAATCTATAAAGAAATTCCTATTACCTAACTAATGCTCTTGACCCCTTCCTTGGATACCCTGGATGGTCCCTTCCAAAGGAGATAGTGGTACCTGCCATCTGAGTTTCCACCTTGTCCAAGATCCCTGAAGGCAAAGAGCCCTATTGGGAAGAGGCAGAAATACCTCTGTGTGTGTGTGCTGTTTCTTTAAAAGAAAGTCTAGCGGAAGTGATGCTGTGGGGAACATCTGCACTCAGGGCTGAGGGAGAAAGCGAGATGCGCTGCAGCTGGTGTAAGGCCTGGCAGGCTGAGGCGCTGCAGTCTATAGGGGTTTACTTCTGTCTGCATTGAAACATGGCTTGGGAGGGGGTTGGTGGCCTGCTGCCAGCCTCGGTCAGCCTGTCCTTCTCTTTCCTCTTTCCTTCTCACCGCCCCCACCCACCCGAACTCCCCTCCCTCATGCTTTAAAGTCGCATTTCCAGGCCAGACGTAGAATTAATCTCTGGGCACTTCACATTGCTGGCAGCTGAAAGCAGGATGTGGGATGTTTTTTTCTCTCTCTTTCTCTCTCTGCGTCTTGGCTGACTTTTTTACCTCTCGAAGAATTTGGAAGGCCATGAGATTCCGCACCCCCCCCCCACAAGTACTGTGGAGTTTTTCAGCACGCTGATCACCCTGCTGCGGCTTCACCCTAATAGACTTCATATGTTGATGCAGTTGACATCAGTATCAAACTATTTTACATGTGATCTGGTGTATTTCCTGAGGAAATCTGCAAGATATTTATTAAGAACTAATAAAATAAACCTCTCCATGAGTTTTTAGGTAGTTTTCAATTTTTCATGTCTGTCTCGTTTCCTCTTATCAATGAGTTGCTATTTTCTCTCTCTACTCTGACCATCGCAAAAGGAAACAAAAATAAATGTTTTAAACTGTTCCTGAAGGGACAGAGAGAGAATAGTTCTGCCATGATGTATCAGCCGGGACTGTATTTTTAGTGCAGCATTGTAGAAACTAAAAATATCCTGTTATAGTAGATCCTTTTTATAGGTCTGTGTGTGTGTGTGTGTGTGTGTGTGTGTGTGTGTGTGTTTATAATGTACGCACAAGTGCCTTTGTGCGTCAGCAGCCACTCTTCACATTACAGCTGGACTCCATTAGTCCTTGAAAATTAATGTAATCCTAGTTAAGAAAAAAATTAATTACTGTACCAGAGCTGTGTTTTATCCAAAGCTAGTGTTAGCTCCTTAGCTGGCAGCTTAGTTTGAGAGGCTCCAGGGGCCCATGGAGCTGTGGCTTTGGTATCACAGCATTGACTGCTGTGTTTCTCCTGTCGGGAGCATTCCTCACTTCTTTAGGGCTAGACATGTGGCATGCAGAAGGTAACCACAGAGCCCTCTGCCTCAGGCAAATATTGTGTTCCAGCCTGGTCATCCCCCAGAATGGTGTCCTCCACAGGTTTCACTCACCTGCCACAGTAGGCTTTCTTATCAGGTTTCTCTACAAGAGAGCTGCTTCGACAGTGGTGTCTCTGTTCATGTTCTTGAGAGGAGAAACCACATTTATCAAAGTCCAGGAGACACATGGAATTTAACTAGGAGGATTTTGCACGGACAATTAAGAATGACAGTCACATTTTGCCCTTACTTTTTGTTTAAGGATTTGACGAGTTTGTTTAATATACACCTTTTATTATAAATGAGTGTGTCAGCATTGACTGCCGGTTCCAGTCAGACTTCTCAGCACCAGGCCTGGCAAGGGGCTGACTGGCTGAGCATCTGAGTAACGTTTCCAGCTTTGTCATCCGTGTTCTGGGATGAGGTACAGGGCACAGCCGAGAAGCTGTTGCAGTCCACCTCGCCTTCATGATGCAGCTCTTGTGCAATTGCCTGCTTTGTTTTTCTTCTTTGGGAGCCTGGATTGGGGCGGGGGGGTGGAATAGAGTGGGGTAGGGTGAGAAGATTGGCGTCTCTTTGCTGGTCAGACTCTCCAGGCTCTCTGCTGAGAGTCCGGGCAGGATCCGTCTGACTTGGATTGCAATTCTCTTTTTCTGCTGAGCTGGGGCGTGGGCAGCGTAGGCCTGTGTAACTCGTGACAGGCCTCCCAAAGTGCCATGATGGCATGGATTCTCGTGGAGCTATTCAGAACAAAAACAGGATTGGTGACCTTTTCTTTCTTTCTGGGCATGGGTTCTGAGACGTATCTCTGGGCCTTATGTTCCTGCTAGTGACTCCGGGTCCCCCAGCCCCCTCCCCATCATCCCCTAGCTGACAAATGGTTGAGCTCTCAGCTTCCTGTACTTGATCCCCAAAGAGTGTAGTTCAGTAAAAGTAGTAATTAGGCCTTTTACAAATTTATTTTATTAGTGAAGAGAGTTGGTAGGTAATGGGCTGTAATTCTAACACAGCCAGTTTGGAGATTAATAAAAAATTTTAAAAGAGCAGTTTTTACCAGAGGCAGTGGGCCTGTTATTTCGAGTTCTCGGCTGAGCCGAAATGAGAGTGGCGTGGGACCCACGGTGGACTTGTTGCTGGGAGGGTGCAAAGCCACGCTTCTTGTTGTTACAGGCTATGCGGTGCCCATCCTTGAGGGTGTTTTACCCTGGCATTGGAAAAAAGGAAACCTTGTTTCCAAGAACTCTGCTCTCTCTCAGCTTGATAAGCATTTAAAAATAAAAGCTGCACAATTGAAATTGGCAGTGCATCCTCATTCTTTTGTCTCTCTGTTTATTTTTTTCCCTCATCCCTCAACATGTGTGCTACAGCCCATGGTTATTACACCCTCAAGAATGATGGCCTGGAACTCAGCACACTCGCACCAGCGTCTGCCCGCCCTGCTCTCTGTTGTTTGAAGCTGGCTGCGGCGTCAGGGCCTCGCGCTGAGAGGCGGGTGGATCAGCCTCGACCGCTCCGTCTGTGGCACATTTCCCTTTCCCCCCGAAGCTGCCGCTTGGAAGTTTGAGCTCCTCCAGAATCCTGATTGTCAGCTCAACCTTTCCTGTTACTTTTTGTAGTTAACTTAATTGATTTGTTTACCTCTCCATTGGAGGAGCTCAAAAAGAAAGTGCTTTGGCACTAATCAGAGCAGTTCTGCCTTTTGAAGAGATTCTTCTGAGGTGGAATTTTATAATACTGACCCAGGGAAGAAAAAAGATCCTATGGTTTAGGCTAGAGTGACTGTAAGTCCTGGTTTGCCCAGGAGTGGATCCTATTTATGAATTACTCATAGCACACCCCTTCACTCTCAGAGGTATCCCAGTTTAGGCAATAAATTTTAGCATCCTACTAGCTCAGATGAATTTAGCAAGAAATAACAGATAACCCACTCACTACAAACTGTTAATTCTTTGTCTAGAAATGTGATGGCTTTGTGAGGCAGCACCAAACCTTGCCCTAAGCATTGCATGCAGATTCCACTGGAGTCATGCACATGTGACCTCAGAAAGCGTTGCTGTGTTTCTGGCTCTGTGAGTGTGGACTGGCCTTCCTGCTTGAGTAGGTCCTGGTGAGGCCAGTTTTGAAACACCATGTCACTTACCCGACCATTCCTGGTTATCATTGCCTAGTTGATTGAGTCAGAACCTGGAGTTAGTTTGGGAGGGTGTGATTTCAGGTTTGCAGACTTCCTGGTTGATGCCTGTGAAGGGTCGGTGCCTGATGTAACTGAATAGCGTGTTACTTCAGGTTAGTAGTCCTTGTTTTCTCTTGACTGCTTGGACTGAACCTAGTATTACTGTTTCCCAAAGAATATTTTTGGTTTGAAAACTGAAGGTCAGCAGTTCGCAAGTGCCGAACGTAAAGCCAGCTCTGTGGTTTGTCTTGTGCCACTGGGCCAGCAGCGCTGCAGTCCTGATCGATTGATCTGCAACAATATAAAACCACGAACAGCAACTGCCAGACAAAACTCCGTCTCACCCCATTTCCCTATCCAACCTGTCTCTCTGCCCAGATGCCCTTTCTTTTTCCTTGTATGTTGTCTCACTCTTGGTTATGTATTTCACTTCTTTGGGTCTATCTTTTTCCATCTCCCTGTCTTTTTCCATAACAGTTTTAATAATGTTTTAGTTAGTTCCAGCCTTTTCCCTGAATGGATCCCATTGGAAAATGCATTTGAAAGGAAACAGTTATACACTTCCCTTCCTTTGAAACTCTGTTGGCACCTTTTCCAGTGCAGTAAACCATACAACATGTATTTTCAGAGTTTCCAAACACAGACACGCTGGCGTTAAATTTATGAAAAAATACTTTATTCAGCTGTATGGTAACTGTGACTTTCAGAGATGCTGCTCAGATTTGAAATTGGTACTGACTTTTGGAGCTTCAGCAGGTTTTCAGATCTCTGCAGGAAATATAACCAAACTGGCTCTCAGGGAGTCTGTGATACTTGGAGCCTTGGCTTTTGACTGGCAGGTTGGGCAGGAAGAGTTGGAGTGAGAGATGTGGATGTGGGGATCCCCAGCCATACTCAGAGGGAAACAGGGACAGTCAGTGAGTCAGTGAAGAATATGGCATAGCTGTGTTGGGCACAGGAGTGGAATGTAAATTCCTGCTATGCATAGAAGGTAAATTATTTTCTGTTTATTCCAGCCAAGACTGAAGGTCAAATAACACCTTTTTGTTGTTTTCTTCAGGGTGCCAAGCCTAAGAAGAGTTCATTTATTTGCATTCAAGGCAGTGATGATATTGCCATTGTTAAAAATGGTTACCTCACTTTTCTCTTTTATATCTATGTTCTGAAGCAAGAAAAAAAAGTATTAGAATTCATCCTGTGTATTTTTTTCTTGTGTTTTTTTATGATTGTTAACTACTTCTTTTCTTTCACCTTTGAACTGCTATCCAGTCTAAGACATCCTGTTATAGCACGTTGTATGTATTTTTTTTCTACTTGTAAAATAAAATCCAGCTCCCGCAGGAAGTTCTAGGTATTTGAAAGTCCATGACCGAGGTTGGAATTTGGTAGGCAAGCATGATGCTCCTTCTCAAGTACCCCGCAGTTTGTTGAGGAGATCCATGGGAATGTCTTGAAGGAAACCTTTCAGAAGGGGATTTCTCCAGGTTGCTCAAGCAGCAGCTAAACCATGTCTTGGCTCACCTAGGTTTAAAAGCTGAGCGTCCTGCAGGCCATGTATCCCACTCGGTTCAGTTAACAAGGGTCTTTTAAGCACTCATTATTGTCTTTATTTTTATTTTTTTTTTTTTTTTTTTTTTTTTTTTTAAGGCTTTTGCTTTTGTTTGTTGCTGCAGACAGCACTTCCAGAAATGCCGTATCTGCTTTCTCTTGGTTCGCTCATCCTCTCTGCGTGTTTCTTAGGTCTCCTCTTTCTCGCGCAGCATCCAAGCTATCAGCGTTACTTAAGATCCTGCGTTGGCCCTCCTCTGTCTCTTTCCCCATTGGTATACTGTAAAATCTCGTGAGTTCAACTATCATCTCTGTGTACTGACCACCACCCCCCACCCCCGCCCCACACATTTCTTTACTGCCCTGCTCTTTTTCATGAGCTTTAGCTAAACCACATTTCTGACTTTTTGTTGTATACTTTCACCTGGGATCTCAAGCTTATTCAAGATTGACTCATCCATCGCTGGTTTGCAGTAGTGCACCCTATTGTCCCAGCTACTCAGAAGGCTGAGGAAAGAGGATCAGTTGAGCCCAGAAGTTTGAGACCAAACTGGGCAACATAATGATACCTCATCTCTTAAAAAAAAGAAAAAAAAAGGCTCATCCTCTCCCTCACTTGTCAGGTTCCCCCCAGGAAGCAAACTCTTAAGATGGATATTTAAAGCTGGATTGCAGCAGAGGGAGAAACTGAACTGTACTACAGCTATAACAAAGGGCTTAGCCAGTCCTACAAGGAGCTCTGGACCTCGGCTAACCCTTCAGAGTTCTCCCAAAGTGGGTCAGAGAGGTGAATCTTTGTACCCCCTCTCTCTCCCCACCAAGCAGTTGGATGTGGGTTACCTGGGAAGGTGGGGTGATTTTGGGGAAGTGCCTTTCTTTAGCTGAGAACAAGTCTGAGTGAAGGTCTCAGATGAGAGCTGCTGTTGCCAGCACTCGGGGAAGGATTGAGTGCTTTAGTCTTGGAGGGGATCTGGGCAATGCACCAAGTCATCTACTGCCCACCAAAGTGGTTCCTCCTATGCACAATACTTCAGTTATTGGTACCAGTGTCCTCCATGAACTCAGGCTGTCTTGGCCTCACTGGTTCTGTTTTTAAGTTGAGGTATAATTTACATGAAACAATAATACACAGATATTAAGTGGTCAGTTTGATGAATTTTAACAGATGCTTACACCATTATTTTTTTACCCTGGATGTTAGGAGTATTTGAAAATAACAAGAGCTGGGCCAGGTGTGATGGCTTGTGCCTATAATCCTAGCACTTTAGCAGGCCAAAGCAGACGGATCACTTGAATCCAGGAGTTCGAGACCAGCCAGGGCAATATGGTGAAACTTTGTCGCTACAAAAAAAGTGGAAAAAATTAGGCAGGCATGGTGGCACACACCTGTAGTCCCAGGTGCTTGGTAGGCTGAGGCAAGAGGATCGCTTGAGCCTGGGAGGTTGAGGCTACAGTGAGCCGTGATCACTCCGCTGCACTCCAGCCTGGGCAACAAAGTGACACCCTGTCTCCAAAAGAAAAAAGAAAATCACAAGAGTCATCTTGAAATACCTTAAACAAGAAAGGAATTCTAGTATAAGGAACTTGAGGACAAGGATAAAGCCAGGGCTGCAGAGGGGAATGGAACCAGGAAAGCCTCTTTCTGCACCTCTCTTTTCTGCACCTCTTTACTCTGCGTATTGCTTGCCCCTTTGCCTCTCTTCCCTGCCTGGCCTATAGTAAGAGTTCAGTAAATGGTAGATTTAATTGTTATGTTACTTTTGTATACACATATTTTTACAAATAGAGCTATCTTGGCCAGATGTGCTGGCTCATGCCTGTGATTCCAGCACTTTGGGAGGCCAAGGCGGGCAAATCATTTAAGGTCAGGAGTTCAAGACCAGCCTGGCCAACAGGGTGAAACTCCTTCTCTACTTAAAATGCAAAAATTTAGGCTGGGCGCAGTGTCTCATGCCTGTAATCTCAACACTTTGTGAGGCCAAGGTGGACAGATCACCTGAGGCCAGGAGTTCAAGACTAGCCTGGCCAACATGGTGAAACCCTGTCTCTACTAAAAATACAAAAATTAGCTGGGCGGGGTGGCACATGCCTATAGTCCCAGCTACTCAGGAGGCTGAGGGAGGAGAACCGCTGAAACCCAGGAGGTGGAGGTTGCAGAGCCGAGATCCTGCTGCTGCACTCCAGCCTAGGTGACAGAGCAAGAAAAAAAAAAAAAATTTACACCTTGTCTCAAAAAAAAAAAAAAAAATTTAGCTGGGCGTGGTGATGCACACCTGTAATCCCAGCTGCTCAGGAGGCTGATTGCTTGAACCCGAGAGATGGATATTGCAGTGAACTGAGGTGGCGCCATTCCACTCCAGCCTAGGCAACAGAGGGAGACTTTTATATCTCAACACAAAACCAAAAAACAAATAGAGCTGCCTTATATCTTACTCTTTTGTTTTGTTTTTTGAGGGAAGGTCTTGCTCTGTCATCGAGGTTGGAATGCAGTGGTGTGATCTTGGGTCACTGCAGCCTCTGCCTCCTGGGCTTAATCTGTCCTCCCACCTTGCTTCCCCAGTATCTGGGACCACAGACACATGCTACCTTGCCCAGCTCATTTTTGTAGAGATGGAATCTCACTTTTTTGTCCAGGCTGGTCTGGAACTCCTGAGCTCAAGCAATCTACCCACCTTGGCTTCCCAAAGTGCTGGGATTACAGGCATGAGCCACAGCATCTGGCCATCTTACTCTTTTTTTAATGGCTATTTCACAATATGTATGTCCCGTAATTTTAAGTGGTTTTATATTCATGTTTGCAGCCTTTTTCTGTTCAAACTATATCAACAGTGAGTTTCATCATTCACACCATTTCTTTTCTTTTTTTTTTTTTTTTTATATTTTTTTTTTATATTTTTTTTCTTTTTTTTTTAAGATGGGGTTTCACCCTGATGACCAGGCTGGTCTTGAACTCCTGACCTCTGGTGATCCACCCACCTTGGCCTCCCAAAGTGCTAGGATTACAGGTGTGAGCCACTGCACCCGGCCCATTTACACCATTTCATACCTCTTCAGACTTCTTAAGAGATTTTTCATATTTGTCTTTGATTTGTAGTTTATAGTTTATCACATATGCGAGTCCTATTAGACTTCAGCTCCTTGAGGGTCCAGTTTATGTCTGATTCGTCCTTGAAAGCTAAATGCCTGGCACAGGTCCTTACGTGTCGTAGCTGCTTGGTGAATGCTGACTGTGTGAATAGCAAAAAACGAGCTGGTTCGGCACCATGTGAAGTACTGTTCAGATCAGCTCCAACACCCAGGCACTGCAGCAAGTGCTTGGATTTGCTGGGGTCTGCGCTGAGGACCCTGCCATGCTGGGGTTTCTAGGCTTGTGGGGCAGCTTCGTGACCTGTAACTCCTGTGCTAGGACAGCTTTGAGCTCATGTGCCTGGTGAGCATTTCAGGTGGAAATACTGCCAGCATCCAGAGGAGGAGGTCTGTAGTACAGGTTTGCTACATGCTGGATCTTGAAGAAAGGACTTAGATAAGGGAGAGGAAAGATGTAAACTGTAAAGAGTAGGGTGGGAGAATGGCCGTTCAGGGCATGGAGGCAGGTTTGCTGTTTTGTTTCTTGACTGTGGTCATTCACCATCTTTTGATGTAGGTCCCTTTATTTATTTATTTATTTTGGGGAGACAGGGTCTCACTCTGTTGCCCAGGCTGGAGTGCAGTGTCATAAACATTGCTCACTGCAGCCTCGAACTCCCAGACTTAAGCCATCCTCCCATCTAGACCTCCCAAAGTGCTTAGATTGCAGGCATGAGCCACCACTCCCGGCAAGTGTGGGGCCTTTTTAAAGAAGCAAGGCAGTGGTCTATAAATTAACCTGTTAGGTCTTTTGAGCCAGGCAGAGGCAGGTCAGTTCTATCCTCTAAATGGAGGAAATCGCACCAAAAAAATAAAGTTGAACTGATGCTTTAAAACCTGTTTGTCAGGGGGTTGCTAATCCCCCATTTATAGAGCTTTGTTCTCTGTACCAGTGTTAAAATACAAATGTAGCTTTTAAATCCCCTTGCTTTGTAGCATACTGTTATACTTTTTGTTTTAGAAATATCCCAAAAATGTGCATAAATTAAATTTTATTATCTAGACAATTCCCCCTTTATATCCATACATCTGTGTTTATAAATATATATATTTAATTGCGTATATGTTTTAATATATCATTGGTCTTTTTAAAACAGTCTTTTCTAGTGTATGTCACTTTCTCATTTGTCTAGAGGTTTTTTTTTTCTTTGGAGATGGAGTCTTGCTCTGTTGCCAGGCTGGAGTCCAGTGGCATGATCTTGGCTCACTGCAACCTCTGCTTCCTGGGTTTAAGCAATTCTCCTGCCTCAGCCTCCCAAGTAGCTGGGACTACAGGCTCACGCCACCACGCCTGGCTAATTTTTTTGTATTTTTAGTAGAGACGGTGTTTCACCACATTGGCGAGGATGGTTTCAATCCCTTGACCTTGTGATCCACCCACCTTAGGCTCCCAAAGTGCTGGGATTACAGGTGTGAGCCACCGTGTCCAGCCAAGTTTTTCTTTAGGACTTTAGAGTTCTGCGGTCCTCATTCTGGATTGATCCTTCATCATCAACTGTAAAGCATTTGCACTGGGGTTTCTCTGACCCTTAGTCAGAGATATCATATGCAGAATGTTGACTAAACAAATGCATTAAATACCAGGTATCCTTGAAACCCATCGTGGATAATTTTGAAATAAAACTGATCATTTTCTAATTTAGTGGGGTTTCTTGTTTGTTTTGTTCTGTTTCTCTGAGTCACAGTCTTACCCTGTTGCCCAGGCTGGAGTGGAGTGGCACCATCTCAGCTCATTGCAACCTCTGCTTCCTGGGTTCAAGTGATTCTTATGCTTCAGCCTCTTGAGTAGCTGGGATTACAGGTGTGTGTCACCATGCCTGCTAATTTTTTTTTTCTTTTTGTATTTTTAGTAGAGATGGGGTTTTGCTTTGTTGGCTAGGATGGTCTTGAACTCATGGCCTCAAGTTATCTGCCTGCCCTGGCCTCCCAAAGTGCTAGGATTATGGGTGTGAGCCACCAAGCCTGGCCTAGTGCTATTTCAATTTAGTTTTTATAGACTGAATTTTTTAGAAATAGAATTATTTCTAAAAAATATTTTACTTTATTTTAATTTGTTTTAGTAGTAGTAGTAGTAGTAGTAGTAGTAGTAGTATTTGAGAAGGCGTCTCACTCCATTGCCCAGGCTGGAGTGCACTGGTGCAGTTTTGGCTCACTGCAAGCTCTGCCTCCCGAGTTCAAGCGATTCTCCTGCCTCAGCCTCCCAAGTAGCTGGGATTACAGGCATGCACCACCACACCCAGCTAATTTTTGTATTTGTAGTAGAGACAGTGTTTGACCATGTTGGCCAGGTTGGTCTCTGGTCTCGAACCCCTGACCTCAGGCCATTTGCCTGCCTTGGCCGCCTAAAGTGCTATGAGTATGGGCATGAACCACTGCTTCCGGCCAATTTTTATTATTTTTTTTAGAGACAAGGTCTTGCTTTGTTTCCCAGGCCAGAGTGCAGTGGTGTGATTACAGCTCACTGCAGCCTTGAACTCCTGGATTCAAGTGATTGGCGTGCCTCAGCCTCCTGAGTAGCTAGAACTACAGGAGCATGCCACCATGCCCAGGTAATTTTTTTTAAAATTTTTTTGTGGAGATGGGGTCTTGCTATGTTACCCAGGCTGGACTCAAGTGATTCTGCAGCTTCAGCCTCTCAAAGTGCTGGGGTTATAGGTGTGAGCCACCACACCTAGCCTATAGAGCTTCTTAAAGCACAATTTCTCTATTAACATATAACTTATTCCTATATATGAGTTTTGGAAAAATATTTTTAGAATTTTATATATCTGTATTTCGTCTCACCACACAGATAACTTAGGATGCTATTTCTGGGATATCTTTTAACAGCATGTAGTAAGAGGCCATGTGTTATAAAAAAATCTTTTCAGGCCACGTGCAATGGCTCATGCCTGTGATCCCAGCCCTTTAGGGGGCCAAGGTGGATGGATCATTTCAGGTCAGGAGTTTGAGACTAGACTCACTTGAGGTCAGGAGTTTGAGACTAGACTGGCCAACATGGTGAAACACCACCTCTACTAAAATTAGAAAAACTAGCCAGACGTGGTGGCACATACCTGTAGTCCCAGCTACTCGAGAGGCTAAGACACAAGAATTGCTTGAGCTCAGGAGGCTGAGGTTGCCATGAGCCGAGATTGCGCCACTATACTCCAACCTAAGAGACAGAGCTAGCATCTGTCTGGAAAAAAAAAAGTGTGTGTGTGTGTGTGTGTGTGTGTATTTAAGGTTATTGTTCACTTTTTTCATGTATCTCTTGCATAGAGTCCATATTTTTAAAAAATTATTTTAGAACTCAGTGCTGAGAAAAAGGAGTTGTTTTTCCTGAGAAATTTATATACTTACTCCTTTCTAATAGTGAGAACTGTACAATTATTGGTGTTTCCCTTTTCGCTTTGGCTGACGGGAAAGTCAGGCAGATTGTGAGCCTGTTAATGGCAGCTGCTAACCCATGTGGTTGACATTCTTTCCTTTCTCTTGGTCTTGATTCTCGAATTTACTTTAATGTTACCTCATTTTATGTGATTTTGCTGTAAGTTGTCACAAATCTTGTGTGAATTGTGGTATAAAAGAATAAATATAAAAAATTGTAATCTAGTTTAAAACTAGATACAGGCCAGGCATGGTGGCTCACACCCATAATCTCAGCACTTTGGGAGGCTGAGGTGGATGGATCACCTGAGCTTAGAAGTTCGAGACCAGCCTGGCCAATATGGTGAAACCCCATTTCTGCTAAAATTACAAAAATTAGCTGGGCATGGTGGTGGGCGCCTGTAATCCCAGCTACTCAGGAAGCCGAGACGGGAGAATCACTTGATCCTGGGAGGCGGAGGTTGTAGTGAGCCGAGATCACGCCATTGCACTACAGCCTGGATGACAAAGCGAGACTCAGTCTCAAAAAAAAAAAAACAAAACTAGATATGTATAGGTTTCAAACAACGTGTTTAGGTTTCAAACAATATATATTGGTTTCAGTAAGTATTTTGACAAATTGACCAGTTCAGCAACTGAGTACAAATTTGGAAGGGCTATTATTTATTTATTTAATTGAGACAGAGTCTCTCTTGTCTCCCAGGCTGGAGTGCAGTGGCATGATCTCGTCTCACTGCAACCTCTGCTTCCTGGATTCAAGTGATTCTCCTGCCTCAGCCTCCCGAGTAGCTGGGACTATAGGCACACACTACCATGCCCACATAATTTTTTTGTATTTTTTAGTAGATACGGAGTTTCACCATATTGGCCAGGCTGGTCTTGAACTCCTGATCTTGTGATCTGTCCACCTCAGCCTTGCAAAGTGCTGAGATTACAGGTGTAAGCCACTGCGCCAGGCCAATTTTTTTTTTTTTTTAAAGTAGAGATAGGGTTTCATCATTTTGGCCAGTCTGGTCTCGAACTCCTGGCCTCAGGTGATCCACCCACGTTGGCTTCTCAAAGTGCTGGGATTATAAGCATGAGCCACCATGCCCAGCCTATTACTATTAAGACAGAGTCTTACTCTGTTGCCCAGACTGGAGTGCAGTGGCATGATCTCAGCTCACTGCAACTTTTGCCTCTCAGGCTGAAGCAGTCTTCCTACTTCGGCCTCCTGAGTAGCTGGGAGTATAGGCATGTACCATCATGTCCGGCTAATTTTTGTATTTTTAATAGAGGTGAGCTTTTGCCACGTTGCCTATATTGGCCACAAACTCCTGGGCTCAAGCGATCCACTTGCTTCGTCCTCCCAGTGCTGGAATTACAGGCGTGAGCCACCATGCCCTGTTGGAAGTGTTATTATTCAAAGATATGTTCCTTCCAGAGCTTCTAGGTCAGGAGACTAGCTAGGACCTTACCGGGTTTCTAGTCACCTTCATTTCATGCTACTTCCTCACTTTCTTCCTTGGCATAATTGCTTTATCTAGCTATTATTCTCCTGATCTCTACTTTAAAACTAGATGCACCACAGTGGATGGGGTTGGATGAAGACGTTACATATGCAGTTTGGTTTGGACATTGATCATGGGTTGTAAGTCTTTGAGGATCCATTTTGGGATGAGTTTCTGGAGCAGAGTCAGATGAATGTGCAGATCTAGATATTGACACGGAATCCACCAAAGAATTGTGCCTTATCATTGGTCTTATTTTTCAGTACTGACTGACCCTTCAAAGTTTGTTTGATAATTCTAATCTTTACATTCTAGAAGCTTCCTGAATGAGCTAACTTCTTAGAAGGCCTCCAAGAGGTCCTTTCTATTCTAGGTACCTTTCTGTCTCACCTACCTTGGAATTGTTTTATCTTTGACATTGTATACAAGCTCTGTCAGACTTTTAAAAATCCTTAGCTGGGCATGGTAGCACATGCCTGTGGTCCCAGTTACTTCAGAGGCTGAGGTGGGAGGATCACTTGAGCCTGGGAGGTCGAAGCTGCGATGAGCTGTGACCATGCCACTGAACTCCAGCTTGGGCAACAGAGCAAGACTCCCATCTCTTTAAAAAAAAATCCTTTAGGAAGCCATAAAATGAAAAGAAATTAAGTTAATTTGTTGAAATGAAAGCTGCACACTTCTCTGCCCCTCTGCCTGCCATGTCAAAGGAGCTTTCCCTGAATTAGGGTGTCTACAAAAGTACTGAAGCTTCATCCCAGCAGAGGTAGGTTTCAAGGTGTGTGTCTGAATCAGCTGTTAAATCTCTCCTTGATTTACCAAAAGTGATGTAGCTGTATTTATTCCTTCTCACTGTTACAGGGAAACTTCCTTCTGGATTGGCTAATGGATATGCTTCTTAGGAAGCCTCTTTTATATCACCTCTCCTCCAGAACCTTAAATAACTTTTGACACAAGACACCTCGTATCTGCTGTTTGGGATTCCATACGGACTACCTGTCTTGTGTAATTAAAAAGCTACCATCCTTTTCTACTCTTCCTTTGCTTTTCCTCAAATGCTGGGAAAGAGGCAAGCTTCCCAAAACCTCTGGCAAGAAGTGTGGAAGCAGAAACCTGCCCTACAGGATCTGCTTGTAATGCTTCCAAATGAGATGCTGGAATGGCAGGCCCTTGTTCTCCTGGGCCCCATTACTAAGGGACTCGTCCAGTGCCAGCATGCTCTTCTGGTGGCAGCAGCTCTGCTTGCCCAAGATGGGACGTGTATTCAATAACTCTGGGGTCAGGCAGTAACTGTAAGTGACAAAAATGTCGATCCAGAGACATAGCTGAGGTGGAAATGGCCAGAATGTGTTTTGACTGGCAACTTATTTATTTATTTATTTTCCAGGAAATCTACTGGAGTACCATTTCTAACATTGCGTGGTTATTTCCTGGAAAAAGTTAAGCGCTCATTTAGAAGTGTTTCATTTTTTCTTATAGACAGTTTGCTGTCTGTCTTGCCAGGATGTATTGATAGAGCCCCCAGGACATTTCTTGTCCCTAGAGCGCTATGTAAAGAAGAAGGGAAAGCCAAGCCATCCTCTGAAGGGGGCCTAGCACTTCTGGAGATCATTTTCTCACCTTCGGAAGGTAGCAGTTGTGTTGTAATGCTGTAAAGAGCTTTGGAATCAAACTGATCAAGGGTTAGAATTCCCTCCTCAGCCACTTGCCAGCTGTGTGACCTTGATGAAGAAAGTTAACTTGCCCTCTCTGAGGTTTAGCTTCTTTGTACATAAAGCAGGGTTAGTGGTGCCAATTCTCAAGGTTCTTCTGAGTGTTAAGTTAGATAACATACGCAAAACCCCTTGCCCAAGGCTTTGTCACGTACTAGGCACTCAGTGGATGTCTAGTTTTCTTTATCAAATTAGCCTCTAGTTATGAACTCTTAACACTTAAGTGAGGGGTCAGACTAATGTGTTTCTAAATGTCATTCCTCTATTTCTTTCTTTCCTTTTTCAGACATGGTTTTGCTCTGTCACCCTGTCAGACTGGAAGGCAGTGATATGATAGCTCACTATAGCCTTGAACTTCTGGGCTCAAGGCATCTTCCCTCCTTAGCCTCCTAAGTAGCTGAGACTATAGACACCTGCCACCACTGTGGGCAAATTTTTAACTTTTTTTCTGCTAGAGATAGGATCTTACTATGTTGCCTAGGCTTGTCTAAAAACTCCTGGACTCATGTGATCCTCCTCTCTTGGCCTCCCAAAGTGCTAGGATTACAGGTGTGAGCCTGTTTTTTACATTTAAATGATTAAGTAGTTTGTTCCTTTTTAATGTTGAATAGTCTTCACTGTGTGGATATACCACAATCTGTTTATCCATTCACTTGTTGATGAATATTTGATGTTGTTTTCTCCAGTTTTTAATCTTTATGAGTAAAACTGCTGTGAACATTCTTTGCGTACATGTGTGCTTTCATTTTTGGGAGTAAATACCTGGGAGTTATAGAGCTGGCTTATTTGGTGCTTAACTTTTTTTTTTTCCTTTGAAATGAAGTCTCACTCTGCTGCCCAGGCTGGAGTGTAGCTGCATGATCTTGGCTCACTACAACCTCCGCCTCCTTGGTTCAAGTGATTCTGCTGCCTCAACCTCTCAAGTAGCTAGGATTGCAGGTGCATGCCACTACACCTGACTAATTTTTGTATTTTTAGTAGACACATGGTTTCACCATGTTGACCAGGCTGGTCTCAAACTCCTGGCCTCAAGTGATCCACCTATCCCGGCCTCCCAAAGTGCTGAGATTACAGGCTTGGGCCGCTGTGCCCGGCCTCGTGTTTAACTTTTTAGGATACTGCCCAGCTGTTTTCCAAAGTCGTTGTATTAGTTAACATTCTTATTTTTTTTAGATGAAGTCTGGCTTTCTCGCCCATGCTGGAGTGCAGTGTCATGATCTTGGCTCACCACAACCTCCACCTCCCCGGTTCAAGCTGTTCTCCTGCTTTAGCCTCCTGCATAGCTGGGACTACAATACCTGCCACCACGCCCGATATTTTTTGTACTTTTAGTAGAGATGGGGTTTTACCGTGTTGGTCAGGCTGGTCTCGAACTTCCAACCTCAAGCCATCCACCCACCTCAGACTCCCAAAGTGCTGGGATTACAGGTGTGAGCCACCACGCCCAGCCTTGGTGAACATTCTTAAAGCAGTGTGTGAGAATTTCAGTTACTTGACATCCTCTCAACATTTGTTATTGTTTGTCCATCTTTTTTATTATAGCCATCCTACTGGGTGTGCAGTTGTATGTGTGATTTTGATCTGCATTTCCTTATTGATTAGGAATGTTGAGCATCTTTTCATGTACCTACCTGCCATCCATAGATGATCTTTGCCCAATTTTTTATTTTGCTAAGTTGAAAGAGTTCTTTATAGACCTCAGTTCTGAGTCCTTTGTCAGATGTATCTTTTACAATTATTTTCTCCCAGTAAGAACATTTTTTGTAGCTTTCCATTTTGTCTTTTGAAAAGCAAACATGTTTGATTCTGATGAAATCACCTACTTTTTAGAGAACGTTTGATTTTTATTTACAGATATATTGGAAAAGGGACTATTTATCAGAGTATTGCTGTTGATGCTACCAATTAAAAAGTAAATATTGGGCTGGGTGTGGTGGTTCACAACTGTAATCCCAGCACGTTGGGAGTCCAGGGCCGGAGGATCCCTTGAGCTCAGGAGTTTGAGACCAGAAGGTGGGAGGATTGCTTGAACCTGGAAAGTTGAGGCTGCAGTGAGCTCTGATTGTGCCACTGCACTCCAGCCTGGGAAACAGAGCAAAAGCCTGTCTCACTGATTAATTAATTAATTAATTAATTAAAATTGTGTGTGTGTGTGTGTGTGTGTGTGTGTGTGTGTGTGTGTGTGTGTGTGTGTGTGTGTCTGCATGTATATATCTCGGGCTAGTTGCAATGGCTCTTGCCTCTAATTCTAGCACTTTGGGAGGCTGAGACAGGAGGATCACTTGAGGCCAGGAGTTTGAGACCAGCTTGGGCAACAAAACAAGACCCTGTCTCTACAAAAACTTTATTTTTTTGACTAGGCATGATGGCTCTCGCCTGTAATCCCAGTAGTTTGGGAGGCCAAGGTGAGTGGATCACTTGAGATCAGGAGTTTGAGACCAGCCTGGCCAACATAGTGAAACCCTGTCTCTACTAAAAATACAAAACACAAAAATTAGCTGGGCATGGTGGTGGGCAAATCTCAGCTACTCGGGAGCCTGAGGCAAGAGAATCGCATGAACCCAGGAGGCGGAGGTTGCAGTGAGCCGAGATTGCGCCGCTGTACTCCAGCCTGGGCAAGAGAGTGAGACTCTGTTTTGAGACTCTGTTTTTGAGTCTCTCTCTCCCAGGCTGGAGTGCAGCGGCGCAATCTCAGTTCATTGCAGCCCGACCTCCCGGATTCAAGAGATTCTCCTGCGTCAGCCTCCTGAGTAGCTGGGACTACAGGCATGTGCCACCAGACCTGGCTAATTTTTGTATTTTTTGTAGAGATGGGGTTTCGCCATATTGCCCAGGCTGGTCTCAAATTTCTAGCTTCAAGTGATCCACCTGCCTCTGCCTCCCAAAGTGCTGGGATTATAGGCATGAGCCACTGCGCCTGGCCTACAAAAAAAAAAAAAAATTTTTTTTTTAAATAAAGTTGAATTTTTTTTTTATTTTACTATTTATTTATTTATTTATTTATTTTTGAGACAGAGTCTTGCTCTGTCACCCAGGCTGGAGTGCAGTGACATGATCACTCCATAATACTGCAGCCTCAACCTCCCAATCTCAGACAGGGTCTCACTATGTTGCCGAGGCTGGTCTTGAATTCTTGGACTCAAGTGGTGCTCCCACCTCAGCCTCCCAAAGTGTTGGGATTATAAGCATGAGCCACTGTACCTGGCCTTTTTGTTTATTTGGCTTTTTAAAATATAAGACAGGATCTCACTGTGTTACTTAGGCTGGTCTCAACCTCCAGGGCTCAAGTGATCCTCCTGCCTCAGCCTCCCAAAGTGCTGGGATTATAGGTATGAGCCACTGCACCTGGCCAAAAATAAATACCTTAATATTCATCTGGCTGATGATCCAAACCAACAGTGAAAATGCCTGAGTAGTTTCATTTATGAAGAACACAGTACGCAGACTCATGTTTGATGTACCTTATTTTTGAGAAGCAAGAACATTTTTAAACTACTCACTCAGTTTCTGCAAGTCATTCATCATCTTTCTTCACTTTCTCATCACCTTAACTTTGTGTGGCTTGAAGTGGAATTTACTGATCTGATGATTCATAGCCTTGATGGTGAAGTTCTCTTGCTTTACTCCTTATTCTTTAGACAGAAATTCTGTCTTCAGCGAACTTTTCCTTCTTCTTCTTGTTCTTTTCTTTTTTCTTTTCCCTTTTCGTTGCCCCTGACAGTTTTCTTGTTCAAGTCAGGTGAGGAGCCACCATTGGGCATCCCCACCAGCTCAGGCCAGGCAGCAGACCACCACAAGGGGCTCCAGCATCTGGACCGGGTAATTGGCTACTGTTAATTGAGAAAGTATCACCCGAATGACTGAGTAACCCTTTTCTGTGTAAAAGTTTCTGGAATGCTGTGTCAGATCTTTTTCGGTTTTATTTGGGTTTACTTTTTTTGTTGTGTTTACTTGTTTTAAGCTTTTTATTTTGAAATGATGATAGAGTCTCAGGAATTTATTTTAAAAATGTACAGTGAGGTCTTATGCACCTTTCTCCTCTCCTTCCCCATTTTTACTGTCTGCATAACTTTAGTATATCTCAATATCGTGAAACTGACATTGCTATCCACTGACTTTAATCAGATTTCACAAGTTGTCTTGCACTTGTGTGTGTGTGGTTCTGTGTCATTTTATCACACATGTAACAGCTTCATGTAACTATTACCGTCATCAAGATGCAGAGCCTTTCCAACACTCAAAGCCCCCACGCTCTGTGCTTTAGAACCATCCCTGCCTCCTTCCAGCCCCCGTTATGAACCCCTGGCAACCACTGATCTGTTTTCCATCTCTATAAATCTGTTCTTTCAAGAATATTATATAAATGGGATCATATAGCTTGTAACCTTTTGAAGGTGGCTTTTCACTAAGCATAATTTCCTGGAGTCTATTCAGCTTATGTGCATATCAGTTGTTCATTCCTTTTTATTGCTGAGTAGTATTCCCTGGTATGGATATTCCACAGTTGTTTAACCATTCACCCATGAAAAGACATTTGGGTTGTTTCTAGTTTGGGGCTATTATGAATAAAGCTGCTATCAACGTTTTTTTTCCCCAAACGTAAGTTTTCATTTCTCCAGGATAAAGCCCCAGAGTTCAATTGCTGGATCATATCATAAGCACATTTTTAGTTTTAGAAGAAACTGCCAAACTGTTTTCCAGAACAGCTATACCACTTTACCTTCCATCAGCAGTGTGCATGTGATCCAATTTCCCAGCGTCCTTACCAAGATTTGGTGGTGGTACTGTTTTTTATTTTAGCCATTCTGATAGATGTGTAATGAGATCTCATTGTAGTTTTAATTTCCATTCCTTAATGGCTAATTATATCAAACATCTTTGCTTGTGCTTATTTTCTATTTTTATATCCTCTTTGATGAAATATGTGTTTATGTCTTTTGCCCATTTCTTTTATTTTTATTTTTTTAATTTTTTTTTTTTTAAGATAGGGTTTCACCATGTTGGCCAGGATGGTCTTGAACTCCTGACCTCAGGTAATCCTCCTGCCTTGGCCTCCCAAAGTACTGAGATTACAGGTGTGAGCCACCGTGCCCGGCCCTTTTGCCCATTTCTAAATGCATTGTTGTTTTCTTACTGTTAAGTTTTGAGAGGTATTTTTTTATTTTTTTGGTTTGTGTTTGTTTTTCTTTATGTGTTGTTATCTTGAGACACGGTCTCTGTCCCCCAGGCTGGAGTGCACTGTCATGGGTCACTGCAGCCTTGACCTCCCAGGCTCAAGCAGTCCTCTCATTTCTGCCTCCCAAGTAGCTGGGACTACAGGTGAATGTTACCACATCCAGTTAATTAAAAAAATTTTTTTAAGAGAGACTTAATCTTGCTGTGTTGCCAGGGCTGGTCTCAAACTCCTGGGCTCAAACAGTTCTCCCACCTTGGCCTCCCAGCGTGCTGTAATTACAGGTGTGAGCCACTGTGCCTGGCCAGGCTTTAAGAGTTTTTTATATATAATCTAGATACTAGTTATTTGGCAGATATGTGGTTTGCAAATAGATTTTCCTAGCCTATCGTTTGCCTTTCTATCTTCTTACAGGGTCTTTTGCAGTATAAAAGTTTTAATTTTTATGAAATCCAGTAAATCAGTTTTTCCTTTTATGGATTGTGCTTTTGGCATTAAGTCTTAGAACTGTTCGTCCTAGGTCCTGAAGATTTTCTTCCACTTTTTTCCAAGAGTTTTATGGTCCTATGTTTTATATAGTCTTTGATCTATCATGAGATAATTTTTGTATAAGTGTAAAAGTTAGGTCAAGGTTTTGTTTCTTTGTTTTTTTGCATACGGATGTCTAATTGCTTCGGTACCATTTGTTGAAAAGCCATCTCTTCTTTTAATTTTAATAGAGATGAGGTCTGGCTGTGTTGTTTACATTAGTCTCAAACTCCTGGTCTCAAGCAGACCTGCCTTGGTCTCCCAGATTACTGAGATTATAGACATGAACCATGCCCAGCCCCTTTCTTCATTAACTTAACATCAGGAAGAATTTCTCCTACTTTATTCTTTCTCAAAATTGTTGGAAGTATTCTAGATCCTTTGCTTTTCCAGATAAGCTTTAGAATAAGCTTGTCTTTATCTACATAAAACATTCCTCAGTTTTTGATAGCAATTGCGTTAAGCCTATAGATCTATTATCTACATAAAACCCTCCTAAGATTTTGATCGCAATTGTATTAAACCATTAACTGACATCTCGATAATGCTGAGTCTTTCAGTTCATGAATATGGTAAGTCTCCCCAGTTTTTAGGTTGTCTTTGATTTTCCTGGATGTTTTTTTGAGATGGAGTCTTCTTCTGTCACCCAGGCTGAAGTGCAGGAATGCGATCTCAGCTCACTGCAACCTCTGCCCTGGGGTTCAAGTGATTCTCCTGTTCCTGCCTCAGCCTCCCAAGTAGCTGGGATTACAGGTGCACACCACCCCACCCAGCTAATTTTTGTATTTTTAGTAGAGACAGGGTTTCACCATGTTGGCCAGGCTGATCTTGAACTCCTGAACACAGGTGATCCGCTCCCAAAGTGCTGGGATTAGAGGCGTGAGCCACCACACCCGACTTTGTCTTTAATTTTCATCAGCATTTTCAGATTTTTAGCATAGAATTTCTGTATGTTCTGTTAGACTTATGCCTGCATATTTGATTTTCTTTGGTACTGTTGTAAATGAGTCATGTTTTTCGTTTTGGTTTCCACGTGGCCGTCGTCTCAGAGCTTACAGGACTGTGGTTGGAGTAGTCTGAGCTTTTCATGTTTGGAGCAAAGGAGAGAGGAGCAATTGGAGTGTGAAGCTGGAGTCACAGGGATTTGAAAGTCAGATATGCAAACAATGTGGTCATGAGAGCAGACAGAACTGGATTCAGATCCCGGCTCTGGCACTTACTAGTCTGTGTTACTGGGCAGATCATTCAGCCTCCCTGAGCTTGTTTCCTCAGATGTCAAAAAGGAGAATAATACTCATGCAAACCTCTGTCAAGCTTTGGATAATGCATGTAAATATTCTTTGCCTAACATAGGTCTCATTACTGGTGAGATCCACAAGTGAGAGAGGCAAGTGTGCCTGCTATTATGAGCAGCAAACACTTCTTGAACCTCTTTATGGTGCTAATTTTCAAGGATGTGAAGTCTTGACATAGCTCTTGCCCTCAAGGGTCTTATAATTCTGTTGCGGAAACATACTGTATGTGTAAAAATTCCAGGACAAGGTATTGCTGTTAAGTTCCAAATAGATGGGCAGACAGTGTGCATGCATCAAAGAACCTTCTCTGGGTTTTGTTTGCCCTTTTGTACCCTGTCCATTGAGGTGGCTTCTGGATGTTGTTGATGAGAATGTGTGGAGGTGGGAGAGGGCGTGTACAGATTTAGGGGAAGGGTGTCATGTGGGAATATGTAATTAATTTTTATACTTTCCCCAGTAAACCATCGACCCTTTTTATGATGTCATGAGGGATTCCTTAATTTTGCAGCTGCTTCCTGATTACGTCAGAGAGGAGCCTCTCACCCCACAGCCTGGAGCTGTACTCGTACAGGAACTGGAAACAAATGAAGTGCTGAATACCTAATGGCTTCCACAGGGAGCGCCAGTTCAGACTTCCCAGGCCTCCTCTTGCTGGGTCTTCCTCAAGCATTTCTGACCCCCTGAAGTGTCTTTGTTCTGGAAAGACAGGACTTGGCCCAGAGCCAAGAGGGAGGGCGCCTAGGGACTCTTCCACACACACTTGCCTCTCCCTCCAGGTGTCTGGCAGTCCTGAGCTTCTGCCCCTTCCTTGGATCTGGTTTGGTGAGTCGTTAGTCTTGAGTTTTCAGGATCCTCTGGAACCTGCCGAGAATATCCATGAGAGTCTCTGACCTGTTCCAGCAGTCTTCACCCCTACCTCCCCCTTCAACAGCATTTATCTTCACCTTCTTTTGATTTTTCTTTTCTTTCTTTTTTCTTTTGGTAGAAACAGGGTCTCACCGTGTTGCTCAGGCTGGTCTCGAACTACTGGGCTCTCAAGCAGTCCTCCCGCCTCACCATCCCAAAGTGCGGGGATTATACGCATGAGCCACCACGCCTGGCCTCCTTTGATTTTCTTGCTGCAGTAATTTTTTATGAAGTGCTTTACATATAATTTATCTTGCTTCAAACAAGTTCACGCTCTCTTAGCTTCCCAACTGATCTCCCTCATTGTTACCTTTCTCCAGCTACCTGATTAGCCCTAAATGCTTTAGCTAGATTAGTCTTCATAAAATATTCCCTCTGCTTCATTCAAGAGCTTGAGTGGGTGCCCCCTCACTGTTGAGTCAAGTTCTCACACAGTACTTGCATGCCTCAAGCAGTACATGTGGTCCCTCCTGCATCTACCAACTATATCGCTGTTCGTCTCTTCCAGCCCAGTTTAGAAATGGTCTCTTCTGGCTGAGCATGGTGACTCATGCCTCTAATCCCAGCAGTTTGGGAGATGGAGGCAGATGGATCACTTGAGGCTAGGAGTTTGAGACCAGCTGGCTGACATGGTGAAACTGTGCGTGCCTGTAATTCCAGCTACTTGGGAGGCTGAGTGGGGGAATTACGTGAACCCAGGAAGCAGAGGTTACCGTGAGCCAAGGTTGCACCACTGTACTCCAATCTAGATGACAGAGCGAGAATCCGTGTCTCAAAAATCAAAGTAAAAATCAAGGTCTCTTCCGTGAAACCTTCTTCGATACCTGCTAGCTGAAATGATTTTCTTTCTCTACAGTGACAGAAACACACCTCACTTCCATCTTCCTTACATTGTCTTGAATTAGAGTTACTTGAATATGTATGTATTCTTCCTGTCTTCCTTACTAGATTATCATCTTCTTGTAGACAGGATCCTACGTTCCTTTATATCCTCCACAGTTGGGCATTCAGGTGTTTTCAGAATTAATGGGAGGGGTCATTTTGTTAGGAGATTGAGATTTCCTTTGTCCCCATATCTCCCTACTTTCAGAAGAGCTTCAGGAGAAACCAGTTTTACAATCTTGGGAAATCCAAATGGAACACTGACAATGAGGGCTCCTAGGGAGGAAACACTGCCCTCCACCTTCTTCTGTCTTGTCTTGGTGCCTTAGGCCGTTCTTGCATTGCTACAAACAAATACCTAAGACTGTGTAATTTAGAAAGAAGAGAGGTTTCATTGGCTTACAGTTCTGCAGGCTGTGCAGGAAACAATGTTGGCTTCTAGAGAGGCCTAAGGAAGCCTACAATCATGGCAGAAGGGGAGCAGCACTTTACATGGTGAAAGCAGGAGCAAAGAGTGGGGCGGCGCTGCTACTTTTAAAAGACCAGGTCTTGCAAGAATTCACTCACTACCACGAAGACAGCACCAAGCCATGAGGGATCCTCCCCCACGATCCAGACACCTCCCACCTAGCACTGTCTCCAGCACTGTGGATTATATTCGACATGAGATTTGGGTGGGGACAAATATTCATACCATGTCACTTGGCTATATCAGTTTAGGGAAATATTATGACTTGATACTCAGTCAGCCTCTGTTTTGCCATTGTGCATGAATAATGCTTGGGTGTATTAGTGCCTGATTCTGCTGACTCATTCGTTCTGCTCCTGAGGGAATGAAATGATGAAAAGGCATCTCTGCTTTTGCTCTGAGATTTTGTTCTTGTCTGGTCTTTCTTATACAGCGACTGCTTCCTCTACCTCCTCTTCAGCTGCACCTGCCACAGGGAACTCTGTGGCTCAAGCAGCAGCAGCTGAAAGATGCTCTCACTGCCCACTTCCTGTAGACAAGGAGGTTTTGGTGGGCTGCTCAGGAATCGTGCCAGCCTTGTGTCTGACTTGTAACTGACTCATGAGAAAAGCAGCCTTATGTCGGAAAGATAAGAGCCAACAAATCGCCTCCAGGTGGTGGTAGTTTGGAGGTGACTGACCATTCGTTTCCCTTCTTTGGGAGGAGACAGTGGGGAGGAAATTGGTGAGTAAGTGGTCTTGCCTGCATTTTTCTCCAGCTATTAGTGAAGTAGCTGAGCAGATAGTTGGTTCTCTGGGCTAGAATGGCTAGTGGACCTCAGTGCCCTCTGAATCCCTTCTGCTGCTGTCAGAGTATTAGACTTATGTCTCATCCATCCTGTGTCTTCTCTTCATTGCTCTTCTTATGCTCTTGCCAGGAAACTGGCTGTGTGCACAAAGGGAACTATGTTAGTTCCACTGCTGCCAGATTTTTCTGTGACCAGCCAAACTCCATCCCACTGATACTGGGTTTCTTCAAATCTCTCCCTGACAAAAACACGGTACCCTGTCCTGGTATTGATTAGAAGCAGTGATTCTGAACCACCATCCCTTGGCTCAGCTTAGAGGGCCCAGGCAGGTGGGCTGCCTGCCTCCCATCCCCTGCTCTTCGCTCTCCACCCCTCTTGCCTCACTCCCATTTCCTGCAGGAGGATGCTTTGCCATCCTGGAGCTGTCAGGCACAGCTTTGCTTTGGCAGCACCATTGCACACAGACTGGTGGGAGAGGGGACGTGTTTATCACTTTTCCTGGAGATTATCTGTTTAAGCACTTCTCTGACAGTTACAATAACAAGGGCAGTGTGTTGTGTTTCCCAGCAGAAGGACACTTGCTGTTGAAAGATGTATAGCACTAATTAGAAATACATAACATCCGGCCACATGGCAGCCTTCTCCCGGCCGCTCCATTTCCTGATTTCATGCAACTTTGACGACAGTTGGTTTATGTTTTCCATGAATATGTTCTCAGAAAAATGAGAAAGTCTCCCTGTTATATAGGAGGAAGAAGGATATTTCTGTCTGAGCAGGTATTTGGCCATAGAAATAATAGGAGCTGTGGTCACCTGCCCACATGTTCCCACATGTGGGAACCAGGTTCAGACCTCAGGTGACTTTCTTATAAGAAATATTTCTGTCTGACTTCCTTAGCCAAAACCATTACCCTAAACCCTTGAGCAAATCTGCTTTTGGAAAGAAGGGGAAAGGCTGCTTCACAGTGTTAATGAGTTCCTCAGCTCATGTCATGCTCCTGCTACCTGACACAAAGCCAGAGGAACCCAGGCAAATACCAAGGCAAACAATGCCTTTTCCTCCCCCACCCACATCACTTGTTGGCTTGGCCCAGCCCAACCCTAGGGATATATATGGGCATTCATCAGACTAAGGCCAGTTTCCTAGGTCTGGCCCCAAAGTGGGTGGACTCTGGGAATCTGGATGCTGTTTTCCTACCCGCTTGTGTAACGGCGAATGCTTTCAAGGAGTCGCGTCTGATGGTTTCCAGCCTGCGGAAGCCCATCCCGTGGAGATACTATGCACTTAGTGCGTTTTGCCCTTGGGGCACTGGGCCTGAGTTGCCATGGTTACTTGGATAAATAACAATTTTCTTTACCCTATTGAAAGGTCCTAAGGTTGCAGAAACCATGTTTTGTTTGTAGCTGTGTGCTCCATGATACCTTGTACAGAGTTGAGCACATTCTACATGTTCAGTATGTGCTTGAGGTACCACTGAGCCATGGAGAGTAACAGGCCTTCCAGGAGGTGCTCCAGATAACGTGACCAGTCAGAGGGCTGACCAGCACTCAGACATGCTGACCCCTCGATTACTTGTAAAATCCCCACCTGCTTGATTACAGCAGAGCAGCTTACTGGTTAATACTCCGCGTCAGATGGACCAGACACATAAGCAGGCAGTGTTATCAAACTTTTCTTCAGGAGGGGCTGGGGAATGGGGAAGGCAAGGTGACATAACCGTCACCAAGGACAGAGCAGTCATGAAGCTGTCTTCTAGCTGCTGCCCTGGGAGGTGGCTGAGTGCTTTCAGATCTGTACCAAAGCGACTACATTTGTTGCTACCTTGCCTGGTCTCCAGACCTTACTGCAGGAGCCTTTAAAAAAGGACCCCACCTGGAGTCTACAAAGACCGCAGAGCCCATTGTTCTTAAGCAGTTCATTCTCCCCTTTGAGCCCTAGGCCCCCACCTTGAACTCTGAGACACAGTCTAGCCTGAGATTGCCATTTGTCATAAAAATAGAAATAGGCTTGGTGAAAGAAATCTCCCATCTTCTCCTTGTCCAGGCTAATGAGAGTGTCTTATTGTAGCCTTGTGCTTCACGGAATCCCAGTCTCTTGGAGCCAGGACATCCCCCTCCATCCCTGCTAGCCTTCTGAGTACAGGTAACTTCTGCCCAGTTGATGAGGGGCACTAATGTTTACTCAGAGTGTCAGCTGCCAGGCTGTGGGCTCCACTTATCCTCTCCCAGCTCCCTCTGTTCTGGACTCACTCCTCCTTCCCAGCTCTGTTGCTAGTTAGAGGTGGAGTGTTGTCTGGGTGTGGCAGTGGCCTGGACTGAGCCTGGTGGCACTGACAGTGCTGGTGCCTGTGGGGAGGGTGAAGGGGAGAAGTTGGTAACTTTTCTCGACAACTTACATGTCTCCCCTTTCCCGCTTGCCACCCTCCCTATTCTTGGCTCTTGGATCTTGTTTTCTTTGTAACAGAGGTTTAGTGCCTTAACAGGACGGGAATGAGAGTGGTGACCTATTCTGATCACATGGATTGTTACCACTTCCTTAACTGCCTGCCACAGTTGAGTTGGAAAGTTAGAGGGTGACATTCGGAACCAGTCGGCATCTGGAAGGATGGTGGGAAAGCCGCGGTAAAAAAATTGCTACACTGATGCTATTCATATGTTGGGCCATTCTGAGCAGCAGTCTGCTCTTTCTTACACCAGTACTTTCAAAAGTGGTTTGGGGCTGGCTTTGTGTACCCCAATCATGGTTGCTCCTGGGTAAAGACGGTAAGGAATCATAGGGGTTGGGTTATATCTCTTGGAGTAACAACTTCAGTTGGGCCCCATTTACAAGACTAGTGAACTGATGAGAGGGCTCCCCTTGGCTATTGAGGTTAAAATACAGGCAGGGACAGAGATCAGACATGTAGCTAATTATCCTTTTAACACTTAGAGATTCTGAGAGTTCTCCTGTATTAGAGAGGGAATTAACAGATTAGCTGCTGCCAGAGCTCGTGAGGCTGGCCCCTGATTCCGTCTCCTGTGGGTATGTGGTGTCTCCTCCTCGGAGGCTGCGTGTTGGACTGCTGCCTTCTGTGTGTCACCAGCTCCTCTCAAGGTCAGATGATGTGGCTTTTGGGGAAGGCCACTGATGAAGAGTTGGGACAGGTAGGTTTTTGGAAGTATGTCACATAGCTCCCAACAAAGAGTAATTCTGCCCACCAAAAAGACGGCTCCTTTCGGTGACCTGCAGCCAGAAGTTGGTTAAGCAGGCTGAAAGAGTTACAGAAAGAGGGCACTGGTATTAGGAGCCAGATTTATTTTTTAGCAGTAGGGGAAGAAATTTGTGAAAACAAAAACCAACACTGATTAAGTGCTTATTATGTGCCAAGACTCTTCTGCATAAAATTAACTCATTCCATGAAAATAGGTTATTTGTGTCATGTGTGTTTTCTTAGGAGGAGGGACATAGAGGAAGTAAGGATGGAACAAATGTTGGTGATTCAAGAGGGTCATTTTTAAATGTGTATTTTTCCAGTCTTAATTGGTGACTGTGCTCCTGTTATACGGTCGACAGACTGCGTTAATTAAATCTGAGTTCTTGTTACCATAGCTTTACGTTATCAGCGGGCAGCTAAAGGCAGAGACCATGTAGCTCCAGCTGAAACTGCCCCTCCTGAGGCAAGTGTTCCAGCAGAAGGGATGTGGAATTGACACAGGTGACCCTTATAATCTTATCAAACACATACCCTGTGCCAGACCTCATGGTCAGTGCTTCACGTGCATTTGTACTTAGCCGTGTGACCACTCTGAGAGGGGGAACAGCCCCAGTCTTCAGTAAGGAAAAGGAACTCGGCGACTTGGCCAGTGATGTGTGTCTTGTAAGGAAGGGAAAAGTAGCCCGTGTCCCCCAGGGTGCTGAGAGTCTCATTTGCCTCTCCTCAGACTGCTTCTCGGAGGAGTGCCGCTCTGTGATCCAGGAACAAGCTGCAGCTCTGGGCTTGGCCATGTTTTCTCTACTGGTCCGGCGCTGTACCCACTTACTTAAGGAGTCCGCCAAAGGTAAGCAGGAGGAGCTCCCTGCCTGCTGGGTTTTCCAGCTGCCTGGCCTTGTCCAGACAGACCTCACCAGGCCCTGCTGCTTTCTCCGTGTGTTCTCCCTGCGGCCCATCCTTCCTCTTACAACGTGCCCTCTTCCTTTTGCCTGCCTAGCCAGTCCCGTCACCTTGGACAGCCTGATCGTCTCTAAGGCCCTCTCCTCCTTTTTGGAGAACTCTTTTCCTCCCTCTTTTCTCCTTTTAGTAGTTAGGATTTTCACTGTACATATGAGCTGCTGCCTGTTTCTGCATCTTTAGGAAACCAGAAAAGTTAGTTTCCATAACTGATGTTGCGTTTTTCTTGTTTATCTCTGTGTTTCTCTTTGTATGGCATTTGGTGAGTTCTGTCACCACTGTGGACCAGGTAGAGCAGGTGCTATTTATAGCCCTTAAGTTGAGACGGTATCCCATATCCTTTAAGGCTGCCCTTAGACATCTACACCTGATTGCTGTGGCAATATAAGGAAGGGCTGAAGGTTAACAACTGTCTTTTTAGCTCCTAGATCAATGTTAGTGACTTAATGAGACACCACTATCACCCCATGCCACACCAGCTCTGTGAATGTCCCCAGCTTCGGAGGCTGCCTTTTTTTTTTAATGACAGAAGGGCAACTTTTTATTTTGAAATTACTTCAGATTTACAGAACAGTAGCAAGAATAGTGCAGAGAATCTTATATACCCTTCACCCAGATTCTCCAGTTACCATTTTACCATATGGCCTTAGTTTTTCTTTCCATGCACACATAAGGTAATTATTCTTTTCCTTCTGAACCATTTGATTTTAAGTTACAGAGTTGGTGGCCCTTTACCCCCAAATAGTTGACTTCATATTCCTAATAATAAAGATATTTTCTTAATAACCATTCTCAAAATCGGAAGTCAGCATTGATACAGGACTATCATTGAATCTACAGACCTTATTTAGTTTGTGCCAATTGCCCTAATTCCTTTATAGCAAGAGGGGAAAAGCTTTTTTCTGCTCTAGGATCCAGTGCAGGAGCACACGTTGCATTTAGATGTCACCGTGTCTCTTTAGAGTCCTTTAATTTGGGGTGGTTTTTCAATCTTTGTTTGTCCTACATGTCCTTGTCATTTTTGAAGAAGATAAATCATTTGCACAGTGTCCCACAATTTGGGTTTCTCTGATGTTTCCTTATGATTACATTCAGGTTATGCAGTTTTGGCAAGAACTCTGGTGCCATATTAGTACTGTGCTGAAGGAAAGCTGGAAGGGTGGGTTAGAGGCCAGAGGAGAGGCTTCAGCCAAGCCACAGGTGAAGTAGAAGCAGTTGTGTCCAGGGGCAGCCCCAGTACACTGGTTCTCTCTTTGTCCTGCTTTTCAGAATCCTCTTAGGTGCTGGAGCTGGTCCTCGCTTCTGGGCCCAGGTTTCCTGTGGACCTGGTCTCCCTTCCCTAAGAGCTTGCTGCCGTCCCAGCGCCCCAGGCCTCACTCGGGGGCTACAGCAGACATAGGCCCAGTTCTCACCCTTTGCCTCTGCAGCTCAGCTGTCCTCTCCTGAGGACCAGGATGACCAAGACGACATCAAGGTGTCTTCCTTAGTCCCGGACCTGAAGGAGCTGCTTCCCAGTGTGAAAGTCTGGTCAGACTGGATGCTCGGCTACCCGGACACCTGGAATCCTCCTCCCACATCCCTGGATCTGCCCTCGCAGTGAGTTGACCTGCCCATTGCTTCGGCACCACCAGCCTGGACCCACCCATGTTCCTGCAGCTCTCCTCTTCACCCTGCTCTCTGTTTCTGCCCACAGCCTGCTTGCTTCTCTGTTCCTTCTTTAGTTGAATTTTTTTTGAATACTTTCCCTGTCCTCTGATGTTTTGGGTGATTTTTTCCTGTTCCCCAGGCTTCCCTCTCCCCTCACACTCTCCTTTTCCTCTTACTCTCCATGTAGTTATTTGTTCCTGCTCTCACTCCCTCATTCTCACTCCAGATAGTGCACACTCACTCACCATCTCTGCAGCTGCTTCTGGAGGCCGGATTTGTGTGGGGGTGTGTGAGACTTTGTGTCTGTTTCTTTCTCTATTAGTTTTTCTATGCATCTTTTTAAATTTTTTTGAGACAAAGTCTCACTCTGTCGCCCAGCTTGGAGTGTAGTGGCATGATCTTGGCTCACTGCAACCTCCACCTCCTGGGTTCAAGCCATCCTCCCACCTCAGCCTCCCAAGTAGCTGGGATTGTAGGCATGCACCACCATGCCTGGCTAATTTTTATGTTTTTAGTAGAGATGGGGTTTCACCATGTTGGTCAGGCTGGTCTGAAACTCCTGACCTCCAGTAATCTGCCCTCCTCTGCCTCCAAAAGTGCTGGGATTATAAGTGTGACCACCATGTCCGACCAGTATATCAGTCTGTGTCTGTGCTGATTCTGGATCCGTGTCAGTCCATTTCTGCGTCTGTGAGTATATGTTCCTGGATATCTGTGTTCGTGTCCATGTTTGGGTATAACTATGTCTCTGTATGCCAGCCTGGGTCTCTGTTGGGGTGTGTGTATGGGTCTGCCTGTATGTGCCTGCCTTGCCTTTTACCTACCTGCCTGTCTGTCCTGGCCTGTCTCTGCCTGCCTGCCTCTGCTTTTCTCTTTGCCTCTGCTGATGTCTGTCTCTGCTGTGTGTGTGTGTGTGTGTGTGTGTGCACATGCATGCCTACATCAGGGTCAGCATACCATGCCCCACAAGCTAATAATGGTTTACATTTTTAAATGGTTTACAAAAATCAAGCGAGTACTATTTCATGACTCATGAAAATTATATAAAAGTTAGATTTTAGTGTCCATAAAGTTGACTGGAGTATAACCATGCTTATTTGTTTACACTGTGTCTGTGGCTCATTTCACACTACAGAGCAGAGTTGAATAGTTGCCACAGGCTGTATGGTTCACACCGCCTAGAATATTTGCAATCCAGCTCATTACAGAAAAAGCTTCCTGATTCCAGTCTCTGTCCATGTTCCATATGTCACATTCTTCTTTGTGTTAGCATTACTGTGTGTGTGTTCATGTTTGTACAATAGTATCTTCATGTATGTATGTGTAGGCTCCATCTGTTCAGCCCTGTTGACTGTTCATCTCTCCCTCCTGTTCCCTTTAAGTTTCCCTGCCTCCTTTCCATTCCCTCCCTCCTCCCTTCCCCCGCTCCTTCCCTTCTCTTCCCTTCCTTCCTTTCCTTCCTTCCCTCTCTCCCTTCCTTCCTTTCTTCCTTCCTTCCCTCCGTCCCACCTTCTTTCCCTCTCTCCCTTTCTACCTTCCTTTCTTCCCTCCCTCCTTCTTTCCCTCTCTCCCTCTCTCCCTCCCTCCTTTCCTTCCTTCCTTCCTTCCTTCTCTTTTCTTCCTCTTTCTTTTTCTTTTCTCCCTCCCTTCCTGCCTTCCTTTCACAAGGTCTCACTCTGTCACCCATGTTGGAGTGCAGTGGCACAATCACAGCTCACTGCAGCCTCAACTTTCTGGGCTCAGGTGATTCTTCCACCTCAGTCTCCTAAGTAGCTGGGACTATAGGCATGCACCACCATGCCTGGCTAATTTTTTGTATATATATATTTTTAATAGAGACAGGGCTTTGCCATGTTGCCTAGATTGGTCTTGATCTCCTGGGCTCAAGCAGTCTGCCTTTCTCGGACTTCCACAGTGCTGGGCCTCTCTTTCTTCTTATCTCTACTCTTAGTGTCTATGTCTTTCTCTGTTTCACCCCTGCCCGCCCATTTCTCTTTCCCTCTTCCTTTTCTTTCCCTACCCCGGATCCTCTGAGTTGTGGTCTTCAGCTGCTGCTGTGTACCCAAAGCCCTGTCATGCTCTGTGTTAAGCATTTATGTGTGTTTTAGAACAAACATCCTTACCCAGTACCTCAGGATTTATCTCTAGTCTTCTTTTCTGAAGAGAAATAATACTGGAGGATAGATTAGGGAGACCCTGGCTACTGTAGAGGGAACTTTTGGGGAATAGAGACAGGAGCTTGTCTGGCTTGGGGACCAGCCATGTGAGTCTCCCAGACTCATGGGTGGCCTACAGAGGGAAGGCTAAAGCATGTATTTCTGGGCAGCAGTTTCTGTGTGGACTGTGCAGTCTGACTCTTCCCCTTTTCTTTCTAAATGTTTGTGCTGTCCTCACCTCAAGGTGCACCCCTGGACTGTTACTAACCTCGGTCTCCCCATACCCTCCCCACCTCTAGCTCCGTAACTGGTGGATGGCACTCATAGCATCGGACTGTTCTCTGTATCCTATCTGTGGGCCTCCTAGGTTTCCAAAATGCACTCCAGGCTGAGGCCTTCGAGCCCCAAGCTGTGCAGCTAGGGCCACACAAGGGAACTCTGGATCTGCCGGCTAGGGGACAGCTGTTTCTCAGCAGTGATTCCCGAAGAGGTAACATGTACAGCCTCAAACTTTTCAGGCTACTCATCTGTAGTGAGGACTAGGCAATTTGCAGTTTTGAAAAGGAAATGCCAAGAAAGGACTCAGTTCTCCAAGTATCTAAGCTACTGCTTCTGAACATGCGCAGGCAGGGGTCACTGAGTGTCCCTTCCTTCCTCTAGGGTGGGGAGGCAGGCCGTCTGTCCCTGGAGCCTGGGCCTTCCCTGGGTCACCTCCTTACAAGCACAGGTCCCTTAGACAGGATGCACACAGCCCTGTTTACCCATATCCTGGGCTCTCTCACGCAGCATGTCTCCCTTCATCCCTCCTCCCTCTCTCGCTCCCTTTTGGCTTTTGTTTGGCTGCGGAAATGGAAGGCTCACACAGGAAGTGCTGGGCCTCATGTGCCTGAGATGCTGAGTCTGTTTTCTCTGTGGACGCTGCAGCACACGGCCCGTTGCCCGCACTGTGAGCTGCTGCCCATCTTTGGGCAAGGGCTTAACCTACAGCCAGGCACGCGGTCCAAGCTGCAGCCCTCCCCGGCTGGGCTTCACATTCTGGACTACAGAAAGGCAGAGGGGGTTGGGACACTTGAGTCATCTTTGCTTAGTCTTTTCAGACTTCTTCACAAGGAGAGCAAATCTGACCAAATAGTATGTTGAATTTGATTGCCCAGTAAATATGTCACTGTAGCTGTGGATACCACTTACTTTATCGTGAAGCCAGTCTGGGCTAGAGAAATCAGTGCAATAGAGAAAAAAGTCTCCTTCCATGCGTTCTCTCTTTCTGTCTCCCTCTCTCTGCAGTTAGGATCAGCAGCTGGTTATCTCTGGAATGCAAGTTTAAGCTTGAAAGAGAGGCTTTGCTATCCTGGGGCCTGACCCCAAAGCATGGCTGTTTAAGGACTGGTGTCCCTTCGGCAGAGCAAACCTGGCCTGACTGCCACTGAGGGTAGTCCTACCACATACCCTTCAGATCAGAGGACTGGAAAAGCAGAATAAGACTTCACCTCCCTTCTTGTGTTTGCCATGTTCTCGTTTAGCTTCCTAATACTCACTAAGTAAATACTCTGGTTGAGAGATTGTCACAGTATGGTAGTTCTGTGGGTTTCAAACTTTATCTTGGGCCCACCAATCTTACATTTTGAAGAGGCTTTTCTTTTAAGGTCATAGAAAATAACACACCCCGTGGTTCTGTAGATGTCAAAACTGTAATCCCCTGACTCTTGTAAAGTCCTTGTTGCTGCTCTTCATTTGAAAGGTTTAGAAATGCTCCCAAGGGAGGAGGAAGGAAATGGTGGCTGTTCAGTGCCCCTTGTTGGCATGCTTTCACTGCTCTTTGCCTGCGTTTGTTCTTTGCAAAGATAAATTTCTCCTATCCTAAGATAAGGTGACCACAGACCCTATATTTCCGACACAGAGGAAGTCCCCTTTGCTTTTCCTCCAGAAACCCTATTTCCAAATGGTCCCTCTGCCATGTTGGACCCTGGTTTCATCTCTCTTCCTTCATTCCCTCCGTCTTTCCTTATGCAGTTAGAGAATCATTGCACAGCGTCTTCCCCTCTCCTAGGGGAATTCCAGAGTTCATCATTGGTTTCCTTGGTTCTCTCTTCTTCGCCCTTGTTCCTCTTCTTTCCAGTCAAATCCACAATAGCAGACACCTGTGGAATACCTCGGATGATGATGACAGAATATCATCGGCACTACAGAGTGATAAGGGCAGGATTGCTGGGCATTTGTGCCTTCCTTCACTGTGGCACCAATTAGATCTGTGTGCTAGAGTCAGTATGCATGGAATGATTCCCCATTTGTACCTGTTAGGGATTGTAACAGGATGGCTTCATAATCCCAGGAGATGGTTGGTTGGTATCAAGGATTAACAGCAGGGTGTGGACAGGATTACAGCATAGTTTGTGTTTCCTTCCATAACAAGTCTCTGGTGAGAAGGGGGCAGCTGCACCTCACTTCAGCAAGTGAGCACAAGGAAAGTTGTGCTGGAGAGTAGAGCGACAGGCCTCGTGAGCCTGAGCAGAGTGACCCCTTGCATCCCAGGACGTTTGGCAAGGCGAGGGCAGTGGGACAGCCTACCTCATTTCAGTCTCTGCTGAGACTAAGTCTTCACTTATCCTGATCTCTAGTTCTCAGTAAGTGAAAGAGTCAGGGGACTTTGAGAACATCCAAACCTAGCCCAGCTGTGGCAGTTGGTTTATTGCTTTCAGCTGGTACTTGAACCCAGGTCCTGGTCTTGGAGGCTTTCCCAGGTCTAATCCCCAGAGCTTTCTCTGCAGCTGTATGACACTGCGCTGACCCCGAATGAGGATAGGAAAATAGAACCAGTGCCAAGCCAGAGTCTCTTTTTCATTTGGAGTCTGGCTGTCTGCCCATGACCAGGGTTACATAATGGGAAACATAGCTGGGGCTCTGGAGAGCCCGCGTTTCACCAGGCTGCCCAGACCTTCGCATTCTGATGCTATATATCTTCCTAATTGTGGCTCGGATGCATTTATCACACTGTTGGATTGGAGTACTGTTTAAAAAAAAAAAAAACTCTAGAAATTCTTGTACTTGCTGCTTTTCCATGGTTTGTCTTACATAGTCTATAGAGCACCCTGGAAAAGGTTCATAGGGAGCCCTTTGAGGTACTGTCACAGAGGGAGAAATAGGGATACGTAGGGCGTATGTGTAAGCTGATTTCCTCAGGGACCTTACACGTGTTGACTCTGTAGATGAGATAGAAATTCTCGAGTTAAAAAACAAATAGTTCACTCACCTTCACAGGGCAGCTCTGAAATAAGAACTAATCCCAAGTCTCATCGGCACCCCTTCAAGGACGCTTAATACGTCTTCGCAAAAGGGCATTTTAGGAGGTCACTGAGTAATAGTCCATCAGCACTTCCCTGAAGGAAGTGGTGGTGACTGTGGGAAGCCCCTTTGCTACCCTGGCTCCCCACCCAGTCTCCCTGGCTCCGGGTTGGGGCGTTAGCACTACAGCCTGGCACCAGGGGGTTCCTCTTCCTCCAAGTGCTGAATGTGGGACACACGTGATCTCTCCCACGGCAGGAGCCCCTGTCCCCTCCCCATGCCTCCCATAGGACTCCCTGTGAGAGGAAGGGGTGTTGGCCTAAGGCTCTAGTCTGACCCCAGCAGGGTACAGCAGCTGACCCCAGGGAGAGTACTTTCCAGCTCTGAGCTGAGGTTATTTGGGTCCAGTGTGTGCTAAACTAAGAAGACGTGTTGGAGTGGTTACAGCTAAAAGTTTGGAGAGGCAGGAGCCGTGAGAATCCGCGCCAGGGAGGCCACCGAGGGCTCCACTTATGCCGTGGAGATGTCAGAATCCTCTAGGGGCTGCTCTTTCCCAAACATGCAGTGCTGATAGGTTTAACACACCATAGTGGTATGACAGAGGCTATACACATGAGTGTAGCTTTGGAGAACCGAAATCAGATAAGGCACTGACCCCGTAGAGGTTGGGGCAGCGTGTAGTCGAGGTGCTCTGAGACTTGAGAAATCCTGGAATGAGGTTGCTGTGACCTATTGCTGGCCATAGGGTTCCAGCTACACTGCTTAGAACGTGGAGAGGTTTCTGTTCTTGCAGGAGGACAGGATGACTAAGCTTCAAAATTTGATTTCCCCTTTTGGGCAGAATTGATTTAGGATAAGTACTCTCCCAAAGGCCCAAGTTGACTTGTTTGTATAAACTAGAAAGATAGAAGGGGTTATCCTCACACCTAAGTCTTACACTCTTTGGTGGTCACCCAGTAAATCTCTTATTCTTAGAGGATGGTATCTTCCTGCTCATGTCTTAACTCCTGGAATGGTGATGTTTGATACCTTTGTCTTTTATTTGTATCATGTGGCGTCTAGATGACACATTGCTGCTAGAAATCTCAGGGAGCTGCCTAGAATTCTCCCCTCTCTATCCCAACCCAGGGCCTGCTGAGCTAGTCAGCACTGGGGTACCACAATCCAATCCTTAGCTCGCTGCAAACAGTTGGCATGACATCTTGGCTTTCCAAGAGGCATGCTAAGCCATTTCAAGCCCAGGTATTATTCTTTTAACTCTGCCATACTTGATGGATTCAAGTCCATTCGTGCTATTAGTTGCTCACTTCCTGCGGTTTTCTCCAGTGGAGTGAAAGTTCTTCAGGGTAGCAGTGGTCTTATGTTAGCTTCTGACCCTTACATGGAGAGTCGTAGGCTAGGCTGTAATGGCCCACAGCGAAACAGTTTGCGAAAGCAGACACTGCATGTCTTCGGGGTGGTTCTCTTGTTGCAGCCGTCTGTGTCTTTGTGTCTGTGCCAGCTTGTGGTCGTCCTCTTTTTCAGCTTACTTGTGCCTAGCTTCTGTGCCATCGTGGCTGTACTTCCAGATCCCCTCACTCCAGGAGCCAGAAGACCCAACTTGTTTCCCATCTGTACTGCTGCTCTGATCTTCCATAGCTCGGAAACACAATGCACGGCTTCTTCTCACTCAGCTCTTTCCGGGTTTGTTCTGCAGCTGTGGAGTTTGAATGTTAGTGTTTAAACAAGCTGGTATTACACAGGAAATGGCCACCTCCACAGGCCCCAGCAGGCTTGTAACATGGGGTCATTGTACTTGATATTAATCACCAGTCAGCTTGTTCCCTCACTAAAATATGAAGGAGTGTGTGAGTGCTTAGTCCTCCTTAGACTTGCCAGAAAGATGGACTGAGTCTTGGTCAGGCATTAGTGCTCCACTGTTTTCAGACTCTCTCCTCCTCTCAGTCCTGCCCCAGTGGAACTTTCAGAAAAAGATCCTACCTGACCCCTTCCTCATGAAGCCGGCAGACTGCCTTTCTGAGTTCTGGGCAAGAAGGTAGATTATTGTGATACAGCATGTCCCACCTGTCATACCTTAATCTGCTAGAGAATGCTGTAGTTGGGTAACATCTCCTGTGAGAAAAGCAGCATTTTAGGAACACGGAAACCCATGGCCCCTCTGAGAGCAGGGCTTCTCAGTTCCCTGGACATCAGCTGCCTTTCCACAGCTATTTGCAGAACTAACCCCAGCCTGAAGGGTTAATCTGACTCCCCAGTCAATATCCCCCAAACAACCAGCCAGGAGTCTGTGTTGGTTTGTTTCTGTGAAATGTGTTTCCCCAGTCACCTGGGCTGGCCTGGGCTGCATTGTATCGGCCAGCAGCTGCACTGCACTGAAACTGACAGATACATTAAACTTTGGAATTCTGAGGCAATAAAAAGTAAATTAACTCTTATTTTTTCCCTTTCCTAGTGGAGTAAGTGAATGCGTGTCTGTAGGGAAGCAAGTGAGCCTTGGTTCTGAGTGCATACTTCTTACTAGTCACTGCTGGTTTGTCCCAAACTAGGATCTGGCTTTCAAACTCCAGCCAGGGGTCTGCTTTCCTGGTGTGTGGTGTGTTCTGTGGGGTTGGGCCAGTGGGTCACCTTGCAACTGCTGATCCCTGCTCACTAATCACACCACAGCTGCTGAGAAACTCCCTTGCCATCATTCCGGGAGCCATAAACAGGCTCACTGGACACTGTTTTGTAGTCTGTGACTGCTTTGTGTCTGCTTGAAGAGTCCACTCTAACTTTAGTGGGATATTGTGGGCTCTGGGAGTTTCCCTAAAATCTACATTGAACCAGAACAAACCGGAAGGACCTGCCTGAGCCCAGAGCACTCTAGAGGGTCCATTTCGAATCAAAAGTCGTTTCAGATTATTTGGAAAACCTTTTGGGAAGTTATTTCCCAAGCATTTCTAAAAGATAGGCACCTGTTTAGTAGATCCTCATTGCCACCCAAATTTGACCTTTGGCTCCTTGGCCCAGGCCAACCTTGAATCCATCGGGTCTAAGGGCTGCTGTTGGGTGAAGGTTAGAAGGTGCTCCTGGATGGGATGAGGAACTAAAGCAGGAAGAAGCTAAGCTTTTCCCCTTCTACAGACAGGAAATCCTATGTTCACCCACAGAACTGACCTCCAGCCCAGAGGCCTGACTGGGGAGGCTGAGGTGATGTTGCCCGGGTTCCAGGAATTAGCTCATCCTTTTGCAAATATCTTAACTTTTGAGTTCAGACATCTCACCTAGTTTTTCAAAGCATCTTTTCCTTTTAGTTTCCTGACACTTCCTCACTCCTGTAGAGTCACTGTGTAGCCCGCAGGTCTCTGAGTGTTGTGTTCCTGTCCGTGGTGTTCAGTGAAAGGAGATAACTGAGGATGGGAGATGTGAACTGAGCTTGGGTATTCCCACTGAGATAGTAGAAGGCAGCTGCTCAGCCTCAGAGTACAAGACCAGTATGAATTCACCAGAGCAGAAATGGCCTCTCATTGAAGCATATGTGTGTTTCCTTGGTTCTGCACAGCCTAGTTTGGCTCTTGGACCACTTTTATTTATGTTTCTGAGTTGGGAACTCAGGGCACTCCCTATGTCTTTTGGCATCAGCTGCTGTCTTACAAATCAACATTGAGCTAGGGATTCTCATCCACCTTATTTTTGCAGTGAGTCTTAAGGTTTTGGTACAAGGTGGGTGGTAATGGGCAAAAAGGCATATGTGGGCAGGGGTCCCTAGTGGTGGCCAGCAGTCTCTGGGAGGAGTCAGTTTTGGTTTATCTGAGCCTTAGGGGACAGGAGAGCATGGTAATGAGAACCACATGGTACCACATATTTCTTCATCTTGGATCCAAGATGGTAGGGGTGGGAGGATGAGAGAGGGATGTGGGGCCTCCCACTGTGGCAGCCGTGGGTAATTTTCGGCCGCCTCTCTCTGGCTGGGGTTGCTGCTGCCCACACCAACCCCCAGCCCCCAACTATGTCCTGCAGCGGCCTTGACCTGCACAGCACCAGCCAGGGCCCCCAAGCCAAGAATTCAGCTGGGAGACTTTTCACCTTCTTCCTTCTCACTGTCGTCTTTCCTGTTTATTTTCCAAATTGCTGCTCTGCAGCCGAGCAGTGCCTGTTGGCCAAAGCTCACCAGTGCTGTGGGATCAGACACAGGCAGTGGGCTCAAGTGGCCAGCAGGGCACTGGGGGAGGAAGCGGGGAACTGGAAGAGCCTCCCTGTGCGTCTCCCATGGGCAGTACTAACCTCGGAGGCGGCCCTGAGCAGCCCTATCACATCCGGTGCTTGTCTCTGCAGCCGGACCGGAGGATAAACTATCAGGGCTGTGGGGCAGTGCATCATTCCTCTTATTATTTTCTCCTCTGCAGTTGGGGTCGTGGAAAGTTCAGTTCCTTTTAACCCTCGAAGTTCTGTTTATCCTACAGCTGGTAGCCTGAATGCCGCATTTCCCATTACATCACAAAGGAGCTCAGGCAGATCTCTGCACAGAAACGTGTTGCAACTGTTTAGTTTTTTCCATATTTAAACATTTCTGACAGCCAAACCCGGCTGAGCCAAAAGATGGAGCTTTGTGAATGAGTCTGGGTGTCGGTGTCTGCGCTGAGAGAAGCTTTAGAAAACTCATCCCTCCGGTGATTCTTCCCAAACATGTTCTTTTTCCCGGGTAAAGCCTGTGAAGCGAGTTACTTCTGCAGTACACGTGTGTTGATTATGTGCCGTTGTGTGATTAATGGGGCTGTGTTCCGCCTGGTTCCCAGGACACTCTTGAAAACAAGATGTTTCATTTCATTGCCTTTTCCTAGTGCAGTGATTACAGTAAATAAACCAGCGCAGCCTCCTTCCACCTGGAGCCAGTCAGGGAGTTCCCATACCTCTGCTCTGCTTTCTCCCGCGCTGTCACCTTCAGTGGCATATCTCATGGATGCTTTCTTTTCTGCCATCTCCCAAAGATTCTTAGTCTCCAGGAGAAACAAACTGCTTAGATCTGAGGCCCCTCCCTAGTAGGACTCATAGGCAGTAACTCCACTGGGGAGATTCCAGATGATTCTTCTTTGTTGTTTTTATCGAGAGGGTCTCATTGTGTTATCCAGGCTGGTCCTGAACTCCTGGCCTGGAGTGATCCTCCCTTCCATGTTCCCAAAGTACTGGGGTTGTAGGCGTGAGCCGCCACACCCAGCCCAGGATGCTTCTTACAGCTCTTTACTACTGCCGCTTGCCACTGTGCCTCGAACCTAAATTGTGAAGCTTTTCTGTGTCATTCTCCTGTGCATCTCTTCTTCCAGAGTAAAGCTTAGCATCTGTAGGGTGCTATCTGTTCCAGACTCCCTGGTTAAGTGCCTCTGGAGAACAAAGCCAAGTCTGTAGACTTTGCAGGTCCTAGATCTTTACCACAATTTGTAGTATCCCTGGGCAGTCAAGAAAAAAAAAAAAGAAAGAAAAGAAAAACACTTATGCATCCTCAGCACTCACCAAAGTAGGAATCTGACCCACAGTCGATTTTTGACAAGTGATGGTAACAGAGAAATGAACCTTTTTTTTTTTTCCTTTTTAAAAATAATTCTACCCTGAAATTTCAGTTAGGGAGAGCCAAACCTTCAGTTTCAAGGTTTCTTCTCAGGTTCGATCAGGACCTGGTGATAGCAATTAGGACAGCCAGCCATACCAGTTTGCCCAGGACTGGGGGAGGTTTTGGGGATGTGGGACTTTCACTGCTGAAACTAGGACAGCCCCACACAAACCAGAATGATTGGTCACCCTGTGTCGCTGTATCTAACCTTTCACAAATGAGAGAAAGAAAAGGCATGGAATGGCTGAGACAGCACTGATGAAATGTGTAAGAGGCTTTACCTTCCTGTGAGGATGTTGATGGCCCAGAAATGAGGTTGACTGATTGATTGCCTGCTTATATATAGGGAAGAGAGTTCTAAAGCATTGTAGGAGGAAAATCTGCATGACTCTTTCTGTGTTGTGACGAGACCCTCCATGGCTGTGGCTGATGGAGGAGAGGCTGGGGCTCAATTGCTGTCTGTATGGCATATACTGGACTGTACAGCAGTGGGGAATTCTGGGAGCAGCCTCGGGCACTGGGTGTCTAGAGTGTTTGAGTAAGCGTCTCAGGCACAGTCTGGAAAGATGACAGGACTCTGCATTAGTCAACTGATTCTCTAAATTCTTTTTCCTCTCTGTTGAGGATTAAAAACTCCCCCTAATCAATTTCAACTTTGCATAACCCATGTACACATACCTCAGGTTGGTGCCTTGGGCACAGTTTTGTTTCCTCGCATGTGGGGTCTGATTTCCTGGCAGATGCCAGCCTAGACAACATTTGCTGCAAGTACCTCCCTGCTCACAAGTACTAAGAATACTTTTTTTGACTGGTCCCTCTTTAGAGCTGCTCTTTTCTTACCTTATTTCTCACAGTGTTGCTGTGGATGTGTGGTCGACACTGGCTGATTTCTGTAACATACTGACTGCTGTGAATCAGTCTGAGGTGCCACTGTACAAGGACCCGGATGATGACCTCACCCTTCTTATCCTGGAAGAGGATCGGCTTCTCTCGGGCTTTGTCCCCTTGCTGGCTGCCCCTCAGGACCCCTGCTACGTGGAGAAAACCTCGGACAAGGTCAGCCCCAGGCCAAACATCCCTCCCCATTCGCCCCTCCTCTTAATTCTCCAGACTTTTTTATTCTTGGGAAGTTTTCTGTGCAAATGGAACATGATTAAGTCATTGAGAAGGGTGTTAAGGGAAAATATCGACCTTTTAGCCGCTGACATCCAGCTCTGTGTCCTGAAAAAAAAAAAAAGCCCTCTGGACTTCCTTTGGTGTGTGTGTGCTCGCTGGCATGTTGTATATACGATCATTTCCTCACTTGTTTAAATAGTGCAGCTTGTGTTGGCAGTGCTCTCACTCAGCTCCAAATGGTTTGCATCATGCTTAAAGCACCCTCCTTTCTCTCCACTTCCTTCTTCACCGCCCCCCCCCCCCAAAACTCTGCACTAGGAAAACAGCCAGGGCTTTTTCCCTTCTCTAAGGAGGAGAGTGATAAATAGGTGACTAGAGAGAAGCAGACACCATGTGTTAACTTAGAAAAAAAACTTTGAGGAATATGAAACATTCCCCGCTGCCTGGTTTCTATTTTCCTTCCTCTGAGGACTGTGTTTTAACCTGAACGTTTTTCTTGCCTGTCTGTTTATAGAAAACAAAGCCCATTCCCTGTTGTGCTGATGGGGACTGTGGAGCTCTTAGTCTGTGCTTAACAGTTGGCTTTTCAGCCAGGTAAAGAGTAGAGTAGTCCAGTCAGCTTCACATTTCCCACATAAAATAGCAGTTACTAGGCTAGGGAAGTAGCACCCACAGATCTTGGGAGCAAAGTGCTGTGTGGAGGAGGCAGGGAATACCCTGTGACTAACTTCTTGCAGAGGAGTTAGCAAGGAGGGTTCCACAAATGTCTTCTTAGGAGGTGGTCTTTTGACGTAGATGAAGCCTAAACTAGGGACACAGATAGATGTTTAAAAAAAAAAAAAAAGGCAAAAATTCCGAACATGAACCACAGCTGTGAGAGACTTTATACAGAATATAAAATTCTAAAAACTTGTTCTTGGCCTGTTGCAGTGGCTCACACCTTTAATCCCAGCACTTTGGGAGGCCACGGCGGGCAGATCGCTTCAGCCCAGGAGTTCAAGACCATCCCGGGCAATGTGAGAAACCTGTCTCTTTAAAAAAAAAACAAAAAACAAAAAAAAAACTTGTTTTTAGTATAAAAGAGTATTTCTTCACTGTAGAAAATTTGGAAAACACAGACAAATAAAAGGAAGAAAAATTACCCATCATCCTTCTTTCTACCCAGAAGTAAAAGCACTATTATTTTGCAAATCATATTTAACTTGTAGTACACACACACACTTTCATTTTCAGTAAAACTGGAGGTCGTACTGTATATTTATATGTACTATTTATTTATTTATTTGGAGATAGGTCTCACTCTGTTGCCCAGGCTGGAGTATGGTGGCGCAATCTCAGCTCATTGCAACCTCTGCCTCCCTGGCTCAAGCGATCCTCCTACCCCAGTCTCCCACATAGTTAGGAATGTAGGCACCCACTTCAATGCCTAGATAATTTTTGTATTTTTTTCTAGAAATTGGGTTTCAGCATGTTGCCAGGTTGGTCTCAAACTCCTGAGCTCAAGTGTCGTACCTGCCTCAGCCTCCCAAAGTGCTGAGATTATAGGTGTGAGCCACCGTGCCCAGGTGTATACACTATTTGTAATCTGCTTTTTTCCTAATATTTTAAATATATTCTTATATGTAATCATTTTTATAGTTACCTAGAATTCTTTTATATTCCAAGATTTCTTTAACCAGTCTTTGCTTTATGTTAAGAGAACATTCTCTTAAGAGAATGTTCCCAACTTTTTTACAGTTATAAACAGTGAATCGATTTCACATAGCAGAATTTGAGCATATATCCCCTTTGGTTTAATTGCTTAAGTAGATTAAGGTTCTAGACATTGATACGTCAAAAACTCATAGTCTTTGGATGCATTTAATGGCTACTGGAGCTTGGGAATCAGAGAACCTCTCTTTCCCAAGAGGAATACTTATTTTATGCCTTTCCAACAAAAACTTAGAATGAAATTCTGCTCTTCTAGTCTCTGAATGGGAAAATCATGGGGATTTGTAGTCTCTGAGACTGAGTACAACTAGCAGGTTGTTTTATACTTCGAAGATGTTGAGTTAGAAGAGAAACTGGATGGCGTGGCTTGGGCCAGAAGTATCCTCATTCTCTTCTTTTGTGATCATGGGGTGGTCTTGATTCCAGAGGATGCTTTTGGGAGTTCTCTATGCAAGCTGTTTTTAGTGTGGGACAGGTGCTGACTAGAAGGGTTCTGATCAACTTCAGACTTCCCACGCCCCGTCTTCCAGCTTTAGTGTCAGGTACCACGCATGCATTCTGGCTCGAGGAGAACACAGAGCCAGGAGACTAACCAGCTTCAGACTTCCCATACCCCATCTTCATCTGCTCCCCAGCTTTAGTGTCAGGTACCACGCATGTGTGCTGGCTCAAGGAGACCACAGAGCCAGCAGAGCAGCCCTCAGCCTATGTAGTGATCCACAGGCTATATAGGGAGCACTTGCAGCTCAGTGAGACTCAGGTAGGTCTCCACGTCAAGGACTGTGAAATAGGTATGTCAAACCTAACATGTCCAAATCCAAACTCCTGAACCCAGCCCCACCCCTACCCGCCAACCTGATCTTCCTTTACCCTTCCCCATCTTGGTAAATGGCAGCTTTGATTTTTGGGTTGCTCTTGTCAGAATAACCCTGATCAGGGCTATTCTTGGTACTTCTTTCTCACACCTCCATATCGAATGCATCAGCAGTTAATGTCTTCTTTACCTTCAGAATTCATACAGATACAGTTCTGTCTCACCACTGCACCCTGGTTCAGTTGGTTGAAATGCCTTTTAACTGGTTGCTCTAGTTCCTTACCCCTTCTACTCTTCAGTCTTTTTTTTTTTTTTGAGACAGAGTCTTGCTCTGTCATCAGACACCAGGCTGGAGCGCAGTGGCGCGATCTCAGCTCACTGCAACTTCTGCCTCCTGGGTTCAAGTGATTCTCCTGCCTCAGCCTCCCGAGTAGCTGGGACTACAGGCATGCGCCACCATGCCCAGCTAATTTTTGTATTTTTTAGTAGAGACGGGGTTTCACCATGTTGGCCAGGGTGGTCTTAATCTCTTGACCTCATGATCCGTCCGCCTCAGCCTCTCAAAGTGCTGGGATTACAGGTGTGAGCCACTACGCCCGGCCTCTTCAGTGTATTTTTAAAATATCAGTAAGATATGTCAGTTCTTAGTTCAAAACCTTCTGATGGTTGCGCTTCTAACTTAGAAGCCAAAGTTTTAACAGTAGCCTACAATGCCCTCCATTATCTGACCCCACCTCCATACCACTCCCAAGCTCTCTAACCTCAGGTCCTGCTGCTGTCCTTGAACCCAGTATGTCACATTGACATCCTTGTTGTTCCTCAAACAAACCAAGCGCTCATGCCTCAGGGTCTTAGCAGTTGCTCTTCTCTTCACCGGGAGCACTCTGCACTCAGCTTTGTGCCTCTCTCACTCCCTTCTAGCTGTCACCTTGGTAGAGAGAGCTTCCCTGGCCACATTGTATCACCATATAAAGTGTTACTTTGCTTTATTCTCCATCCATGGCAGGGGAAAATTACATCTGCTCAGTATCGTGTCAGTCCCTAGGCTAGGTACTTCTGTACAGTATTGCGTTAAGTTCTCTAAATAAGCCTGCCATGTAAGGATTATTACCTTACTTTTTTTAAGAGATGGGTCTCACTTTATCATCCAGGCTGGAGTCAGTGACACTATCATAACTCACTGCCACCTCAAATTCCTGGGCACAAGGAATCCTCTTGCCCCAGCGGGACCTCCGTCTCCTGGATCCAAGTGATTCTCTTGCCTCAGCCTCCCGAGTAGCTGGGATTACAAGTGCGCCACCACACCCAGCTAATTTTGTTGCATATTTGACTAGCTGGGACTATAGGCATGTGCCACCATACCTAATTTAAAACAATTTTTTTTTTTTTTTGTAGAGACGGGATCTCACCATCTTGCCCAGGCTGATCTCGAACTCCTAGGCTCAAGTAATCCTCCTGCCTTGGCCTCCTAAAGTGCTGGGATTATAGACATGAGCCACCTTCAAATTTTGTAAAAAAGAATACTGAGCCTTAAGAGAAAAGAATGATGTTAATCTCATATGGGTCACCTCCATGGCCAACCTAGGAGATTAGTATGGATGTGTCAGGGAATCTTTAGGAACTCTTGACCTTTTAGAAATCTGCAAAAGGGGGCCAAGCACGGTGGTTCACGCCTGTAACCCCAGTGTTTGGGAGGCTGAGGCAGGTGGATCACTTGAGGCCAGGATCTTTAAACCAGCCTAGGCAGCATAGTGAGACCTTGTCTCTACAAAAAAAAGTTTAAAAATTAGCCAGGCATGGTGGCAAGCACCTGTAGTCACAGCTACTCAGGAGCCTGAGACGGGAGAATTTTTTAAGTGCAGGGATTTGAGGCTCATTATGATTGTGCCACTGCACTCCAGCCTGGGTCTCAGAGCAAGACCCTATTTGAAGAAAAAATAAAAAAGAAAGAAATTTGAAATATATAAACATTTCCTGCAGCTTCTAGTGTTCATTACTAAGAAATGTAAAACATATCTCAAGTGCTTGTCAGTGGCAGCAATGTAAGCAGTTTAATTACTGGTTGAGATTAGTCTCATGTTTGGTCCAGCCTTGATGCTTATTTTGCAGATATTTACTAAACACGTGTTGCCAACACAACATGGACGATCCAGACACATAAGGCAAATATTTTCCTAGTTTGGATAAAGATGTGAGTGGCAACAGAAGTTAATTTGAGTCTATAAGCAGTGAGGAGTTCTTGAAGTTTTGTTGAGTTGGTAGTATCCCAATGAAGGAATTGCTTCAAGAGCACTGATTTGGCATCAATGTTATCATTGTATCTTTGAACACAAAAGTCTTCAACTTATATGCCTTTGAGTGCAAATATTCTGTTCTACTTTTTTCTTCAGTAATTTTTCTCCCTCATGATTAGGTCTCCATTCTTTGTCCTATATAGGTCACTTTTTCTGTCATTATTTTAATCTGTTTTTGCTTTTCTGCATTCTAGGAAGGGTTCTCAAGTTTGTTCTCTGTGTAATTGATTTAAATTTTTATAGTGTTGATTTTACTCTTCTAGTTTGGGTTTTAAGTCTGCTATTGCATTATTTGTTCTCTTACATTATATCTTATAGCCTTTATTTTTTGCCTGCCTTCTAATCAGTCCATATATATATATTTTTTTTATTTTTTATTTTTTATTTTTTATTTTTTTTTGAGACAGAGTCCCAGGGTCTGTCACCCAGGCTGGAGGGCAGTGGCGTGATCTCAGCTCACTGCACCCTCCATCTCCCAGGTTCAAGCAATTATCTTGCCTCAGTCTCCCGAGTAGCTGGGATTACAGGCATGCACCCACCAAATGCCTGGCTAATTTTTTTGTATTTTTAGTAGAGACAGGGTTTCGTCATGTTGACCAGGCTGGTCATCCCAACGCTTTGGGAATCCAAGGCAGACAGATCACTTGAGCCCAGGAGTTGGAGACCAGCCTTGGCAACATGGCAAAAACCTGTCCCTA
>CAUYQU010070689.1:0-49402 GCA_963574635.1 Cheracebus regulus | reverse complement strand
TGGGGCTGCTCCGCCTGGGAATCTCCTGGTCTGGGGGTAATAAAAATCCATCTGGAAATGCGGCGTCCACTCACCCTCTGCACTTTCACTGGGAGCTGCAATCCTGAGCTGCTCCTAATCCGCCATCTTGGATCTCTCTCTGTTTCCTGACTTTTTAAAGATCGTCATTCTAACTGGCATGAGATGGTATCTCATTGTGGTTTTGATTTGTATTCCTCTAATGACCAGTGATGATGAGCTTTTTTTCATATATTAGCTGCATAAATGTCTTCTTTTGAGAAGTGTCTGTTAATATCCTTTGCCCACTTTTTGATGAGGTTGTTTTTTTTCTTTTAATTTGTTTAAGTTCCATGTAGATTCATTGTTCACTCCAATGATACTTCCTTTTGCTGTGCAGAAGTTCTTTAGTTTAATTAGATCCTATTTGTTAATTTTGGCTTTTGTTGACATTGCTTTTGGTGTTTTAGTCATGAAGCCTATGACCTGAATGGTATTGCCTAGGTTTTCTTCTAGGGTTTTTATGATTTTAGGTCTTCATTTAAATCTTTAATCCATCTTGAGTTAATTTTTGTATAAAGTGTAAGGAAGGGGTCCAGTTTCAGTTTTCAGCATATGGCCAGCAAGCTTTCCCAGCACCATTTATTAAATAGGGAATCCTTTCCCCATTACTTGTTTTTGTCAGGTTTGTCAGAGATGAGATGGTTGTAGATGTGTGACTTTACTTCTGAGGCTTCTGCTCTGTTCCATTGGTCTATATTTCTGTTTTGGTACTGGTACCATGCTGTTTTGGTTACTGTAGCCTTGTAATTTAGTTTGAAGTCAGGTAGCGTAATACCTCCAGCTTTATTCTTTTTGCTATGGATTGTCTTGACTATAAGGGCTCTTTTTTGATTCCATATGAAATTTAAAGTAGTTTTTTCTAATTCTGGGAAGAAAGTCAATGGTAGCTTGATGGGGATAGCATTCAATCTATAAATTACTTTGGGTAATATGGCCATTTTCATGTTATTGATTTTTTCTATCCATTAACATGGTATGTTTTTCCATTTGATTGTGTCATCTCTTATTTCCTTGAGCAGTAGTTCATAGTTCTCCTTGAAGAGGTCCTTCACATCCCTTCTAAGTTGTATTCCTAGGTATTTTATTCTCTTTGTAGCAATTGTGAATGGGAGTTCACTCATGATTTGGCTCTCTCTTTATCTGTTATTGGTATATAGGAATGCTTGTGATTTTTGCACATTGATTTTCTATCCTGAGACTTTGCTGAAATTACTTATCAGCTTAAGGAGATTTTCGGCTGAGAAAATGGTGTCTTCTAAACATACAATCATGTCAACTGCAAACAGAGACAATTTGATTTCCTCTCTTCCTATTTGAAAGGGTATTAAAAGTTAGTTTTAAAATGTCCCATTTCATACTCATCAGGCAAAATAATTTTAAAAAATCAAATAATACCAAGTGTCAGCAAGAACAGAAGAAAGGGGAACTCTCATCAACTCCTGGTGAGAATGAACATAGCTAAACACTACCTAGAGAAGTCGATTGGTGATAGCTAGTAAAGATGAAGTTGTGTATATCTTACAGTTAGGTCATTTTACCCCAGACATATGCTCTAGAAACTGTGCTGCCTGTCTTTAAATGAAAGCAGTACAAAATTGGCATCCTGAACATCCATCTATGGGGGAATGGATAAATTGTAGTATGTTTATATAATATGATAAAGCAGTTAAAAATAAGTGAACTGGAGTTCCATGAAATAACTTATATAAATCTCAAAAACATCCTGTTGAGTGAAATAAGAAAGTTGAAGAAGAATCCATACAGTTGGACAGCATTTATAAAATGGCTTAAAGTCTGAAAGCACTATCATATATATGTAGAATGTATATGTATGTATATGTAGAAATATTAAAACTTTCATGACTCACATCATATTCACATTACTGGTTACTCTGGGGAGGGAAGAAGAAAGAGGAATTCTATTAGCAAGGAATAGATGGGGCTGAAAAATTGGTAAAGCTAGATGGTGGATACATCAGTGTAGGTTCTATTTTCTCTCTCTTTAAAACAGTTCAAAATAAAATAATTAATTGAACTTTTCATATACTCACTGGATTTCTATTAAAGGGTAAGGAAGATGATATCTACCTGATGGTGGTCTGGGAGCTGCCTGATGTTGTCCCTTTCCTACAAGATGGAAAACATGCTGTGCATCTGAGAACGTCTACTAGAGATAGGAACGTGGCTCTTCCTTTCCCAGATGTCGAGTTAATAGTTGAGAGAAAGTTTTCTCAACCTACTAATGTAAGTTTCCTCTCTTGATTTCTTTTTAACTTTTGCTTTTTGTTATGGAAAGTTACAAACATATATAAAATATAGAAAATAATACAAAGAGCTTCTATGTGTTATCACTTAGCTTCAAAAACTTTCTGTGTTTGGCCAAACTTATTCTTTATTCCCACCTCTTCACCATTACCACCACCAGTAGATTTTTTTTTTTTTAAGAGAAAATGCACTACTATTTTGCACTGATATTCCCAATTCAAATTTAAGGTTACATGGCTTTCACTAATTTTGTTTTATATCTTTCTCTCAGAAAACTTTGATTCCTAATGGTATAAGCATCATTTCTTATTTGCTTTATGCTATTATTTACATAATATATTATTCTACATAATATACAGGTTTTTATGTCATTTTATATGCCATCATTGTACATTATATTATATTATAGTTTCAGAAAACAATAAAATTTCTAGGGGCAGGATACCTGACAAAGCTCAAAATTCTGCTTTTTTTTTGCAGTTCTTTTTGTCCTTAGGGTGTATAGCATGTGGAATGTACTGTCCGATTACTATAAAATTACTTAAAATAATTTCCTGTACCACCAACTCTATACACAGTTAAGTTTGCTTCACTTTTAAAGTGTATTGCATTTTTAAAATTCAGTTTTGTTTTAATGGTATTGAAAACATTTAAATACTTCAAAGATCAAATTAAAAAAAAAGTTCTATTGAGATACAAAACAAAGTCTGTTGTATTCCTGTCCTTTCCACTTTGTTCTCTCCTTAACCTATAGTAACTTTTTGTTTTTAAGTTTTTGGTTTATGTTTCCATGATGTTTTTAAAAAATGTAATCAAATACTCGGTTCCCTCTCCACCTTCTTAAGCAAATGACAGAATACCATATGCATCCTTGTATTCCTTGCTTTATTTAATAATCTATTCTGAAGACCAATCTAAGCAGAATATAGAGATCTTCATCTTTGTTTTTTAAAATTTGTGGTAAAATACACAAAAAGTAATTTAGACTAAAAATAGTCTAAAATTACACTTTTAGACTATTTTTAGGCGTACAGTTAGAGACATTAAGTATTTTCACATTGTTGTGCAACCTTCATCACTATTCATCTCCAGACTCTTTCATCTTGCAAAACTGAAATTCTACTTATTTATTTATTTATTTTTTGAGACGGAGTCTCACTCTTGTTACCTAGGCTGGAGAGCAGTGGCACGATCCTGGCTCACTGCAACCTCCACCTCCCAGGTTCAAGTGATTCTCCTGCCTCAGCCTCCCGAGTAGCTGGGATAACAGGCACCTTCCACCACGCTCAGCTAATTTTTTTATTTTTAGGATTTTGCATTTGTATTTCACTGTGTTGGCCAAGATGGTCTCGATCTCTTGACCTCGTGATCCACTTGCCTTGGCCTCCCAAAGTACTGGGATTACAGGCATGAGCTACCGCACCAGGCCTGAAACTCTATTTATTAAACAATAACTTCCTATTTCCTCTTCCCTCCAGCTCCTGACAACCACCATGCTACTTTCCATCTCTATGAATTAACTTACACTGAGTATCTTATATAAGCAGAAACATAAGGTATTTGTCCTCTGCGACTGGTTTGTTTCACTCAGCATGGTGTCCTCAAGGTTCACCTATGTGTAGCATATGTCACAGCGTCCTTCCTTTTAAAGGCTGAATATTATTCTGTTGTATGCATAAAACACATGTTGCTCACCCATTCATCTGTCAGTGGATAGTTGGGTTGCTTTCACTTCCATAAACATAGGTGTACACGTATTTAATTTTTCTTTCTGAAAATGCTATAGTACTTCATGTGGATGAATGTACCATTGTTTGTTCAACTAGTCCCCTGTAGGTGGGCATTTGAGTTGTTTTTAATCTTTTCCAATTAAAAGTATTGCTGCAACAAATAGCCGTGTGTGTGTGTGTGTGTGTGTGTGTGTGTGTGTGTGTGTGTGTGACTTATGATTATTTCCAAGAAGTAGCTCCTGATAACCAGAAACCTCATCTATGCCCAGCTTCCCAGAACTTAGCATTGCAATGGCAAAAAAGGCCATACACAAAATGAAAACACTAATAAGAAACTGGAAAAAATATGTGGAACTTATATCATAAAGGGCTAATATCCACAATATATCCTCCTAATTATTTATATATACATATATATATATATATTTCTAATGTAATATGCAAAAAGCTTTTTAAACATTAAAGGAAAAGAAGAACAACTTAGATAGAAAAATGGACAAAAGGTATGAACAAATAGTCCATACAAGTATTAGCAAGTTGCTGCACTCACTCATTATAAGATAAATGCAAATTGAAGTATATATATTGAATTAAAGTATAAATAAATGCAAATTAAAGTATATATATTTATACTTTAATTCAATATGTATACTTTATTTGCTCCACTCACTCATTATAAGGTACATGCAAATTATGGTATATATATATATAGGTTAAATTCATTATAAGATAAATACAAATTAAAAAATATATATATATATATACTTTAATTAAACTATATACGTATACTTTAATTTGCATTTATCTTATAATGAGTGAGTGGAACATCTTGCTAATACATGTATGGATCTTGCTAATACATACATACATATATATGTATTAGCTATATATATGTATGTATGTATATATATGTATTAGCTATATGTATGTATGTGTGTGTATATATATGTATTAGCTCTCTCTCTCTCTATATATAGCTTTTTGACAGTGGGATAGATTTGGAATAAATTCCCAGAAGAGGGATTGGATTGCTGGGTCAAAAAGTGAATGCTAATATAATCCTCCTAGACATTACCAAAGTTCCCTGCATAGAAGTTACACAACTCTGCCTTGCCACTAATACATGAGACTGCCTATTTCCCACAGCCTTACCAACACATATATTATAGTCAAACTTTTGAGCTTTTTCAAATCTAGATGAGAAATCAAAACAAGTACCTTTATACTTGAACAAGTGATTCCATGAGAGCAAAATGAGTTTTTTAAAAAGATAAAAACCTATGAAAAGAGAAAGCTGGAATTTCATTAACTGACATTGAAAAATTTAGTTAAAATTACATGATGTAAAAATAGTTAAATAATAATTGGCCAGAAAAAAAACAAACAACCATTCTGTGACCTTGTAATACAGCCACGAACTTACCCTTCTTGTTCAAATATAATTTGTATACTTTAATTTGCATTTATCTTATAATGAGTGGAACATCTTGCTAATACACATATGGACTATTTGTTCATATCTTTTGTCAATTTTTCTATAATTGTTCTTCTTTTCCTTCTAATATTTTAAGTGCTTTTTGTATATTAGATACATTGGAAATATATATATTTATATACAAATAATCAGGAAGCTATATTGTGGATATTAGTCCTTGGTGATATAAGTTCCAAATATTTTTTTCTAGTTTCTTATTAGTGTTTTCCTTTTGTGTATGTCCTTCTTTTCATGACAATGCTAAGTTCTGGGAAGCTGGGTGTAGCGGAGGTTTCTGGTTATCAGGAACTACTTCTTGGAAATAATCATAAGTCTTCTTCAGTCTGCTTCCAGGTAATTCATTCACCTATCTAAAAATCGCACATCTATCTATCTAAAAATAATTCATCTCTCTAAAAATAGGTAGGTCTTTTAAATTCTCTGAGATTTTAAGAAGGGTTAGTTTTGTACCATGTCAAAACATCACAAAATGGTTGGTCACTTTTTCTAGCCAATTACTAATTTTATCATTTTTACATCATATGATTTTAATTGAATTTTTCATTGTCAGTTAATAAAATTTCAACTTTCTCTTCTTACAGGCTTGTTTTTTAAGCTTCTCATCTTGCTCTAGCAACATCACTTGGTCAGTGGTAAAGGCACGTTTTGTTGTAGCTGTTTTTTACAGTTATTTTAAAATCTAAATAAGGAAAGTATATCATCAGATTATTTTTTTCAGGATATTCTCTGAATTCCAAAATTGTAAGTGGTCTTAAAATAGCCAGCTTTAATTTCTCTTAGTAAATGAATTTTAAAATACTTGTCTTCTGACAAGTTCCTAGTGATAGAGCTTCAAAAGTTATAGACCCAGAGTTTTTAGCCTGCAACCCATTGGCTCTCTGCTCATGGGAAGACTTTGGTGCTCTAAAAAGCCTCTGAAATTGTATACAAAACTTTTTTTCCTGAAGAGTGCAAGGTTCACAGCTTTTTCTTTCTCAACATTTAATATGAAAATTTCTAGACATTAGAAAAGTTGAAAAAATTAGAGCAAACACCCATATATTCAACCATTTAAAATTTACCATTAATATTTTGCAGTCCTTGCTTTATCATATATTTATTCATCAGTCCTTCTTCTACTCACCCTTATATCCATCTTATTTTTAAAATATATTTCAAAGTAAGCTGAAGACATTGATACATATCACCCCTAAACTCTTCCGTGTATGCATCATTAACTAGAGTTCACTGTTTATGGTCTTGTTTTTAGCGAAATGTACATCAAATAGAATGCAAAAAATTGAAGCTGCCATTCAATGAGTTTGAAGAGGAACATAAACAACCAGAACCCCTATCAAGATAAAGAACTTCACCATCACCCCAGAGAGCTCCTTCATGTCCCTGCCTATTCAATATCTGCTCTTTACCCAAAGACCAACACTGTTCTATTGTTTTTCACCAAATATTTGTTTTTTCCTATCCTAGAATGGCACATAAGTAGAATAATATAGTAGACATTTAAGGTTTTGTTCATTTAGCATAATGCTTTTGAGATTTGCCTATGTTGCTGCATAAATCAGCAGCTCACTCACTTTTATGCTTGAATAGTATTCCACCATAGCTTTTCCTTCTTTCTTTTTAAAAATTCTTGAAGTGTTTGTGAGCAAGAAATGTTACTAACAACAGGCACACCTGGGAGCTATTGAGGGTTCAGTTCCAGACCATGACAATAAAGCAAATGTCACAATGTAAGAAATTTTTGGTTTCCCAGTGCATATATAAAAGTTAATTTAGGCTGGGCGCAGTGGCTCATGCCTGTAATCCTAGCACTCTGGGAGGCCGAGGCAGGCGGATCACTTGAGGTCAGAAGTTTGAGACAAGCCTGGCCAACATGGTGAAACCCATCTCTACTAAAAATACAAAAATTAGCTGGGCATAGTGGGAAGTGCCTGTAATTCCAGCTACTTGGAAGACTAAGGCAGGAGAATCACTTGCCCCTGGGAGGCGGAGGTTGTAGTGAGCCCAGATTACGCCATTGCACTCCAGCCTGGGAGAGAGAGTGAGACTCTGTCTCAATAAAAAAAGTTATATTTACACTATATTGTAGTCTATTATGTATGCAATAGTGTTATGCCTAAAAAATGTATTTACTTTAAAATACTTTATTGCTAAAAATTGCTAATGATCATCTAAGCCTTCAGGAAGTCCTAATTTTTTGCTGGTGGAGGGTCTTGACTCAAAGTCAATAGCCACTGACTGATCCGGGAGGTGATTGCTGAAGGCTGGGGTGGCTGTGGCAATTTTTAAAAAGAAGACAGCCATGTAGTGTGCCACATGGATTGCCTTTTCCTTTCATGAAAGATTTCTCTGTAGCGTGTGATGCTGTTTGATAGCATTTTACCCACAGTAAAATGTCTTTCTAAATTGGTGTCAATTCTCTTAAACCCTGCCTTTCCCCAGTCATCTAAGTTTAGGTAACATCCTAAGTCCCTTGTTGTCATTTCAGCAGTGTTCACAGCATCTTCACCAGCAGCATATTCCATCTCAAGAAACCACTTTCTTTGCTCATCCGTAAGAAGCAACTCCTCATCCTTTCAAGTTTGATCATGAGATTGCAGCAAGCTAGGCTTTGCTTCCAATTCTGGTTCTCTTGCTATTTCTACTACATCTGCAGTTACTTCCTCCACTGAAGTCTTGAACCCTTCCAAGTATCTTTGAGGGTTAGAATCTTCTTCTTTCAAATTCCTGTTCACATTGCTCTTTTGACCTCCTCCCATGGATCACAAGTGTTCTTAATGGCATCTAGAATGGTGAATTCTTTCCGGAAAGTTTTCAATTTACTTTGATCGACCAGATTCATCACAGGAATCACTATCTATGGCAGCTATAGCCTTACAAAGTGTATTTCTTAAATATTAGACTTGAAAGTCAAAATTGCCCCTTGATCCATGGGCTGCAGAAGGGCTGTTGTATTCACCGGCATGAAAACGACATTCATTTTGCACAACTCCATCAGAGCTCCTGGGTGCATTGTCAATGAACAGTAATATTTTGAAAGAAATCTTTTGTTCCTGAGTAAAGTAGCTGTATATATTGGATTTAACAACTTAATTTAAAATCTCTTCAGAAAGCTATTTTTGTGATATGCTTACACCTCCTCAACAAGGCAGGCGCATCTGTGCATGTCTGAGGGATGAAGTCTTGGGGGCATATGTGTGAGGCTGAAGAATAGAAAATAAGAAAGTTGTACCTTTTTGTTCCTATAAAAATTTAAACCACTTGTTTTTTTTTTAAATGTGAATCTTCTTTAACTTTATTGATTTGCTCTAATATTAGCTCAAACCACTTGTACCTTTCAGCTTTTAAAGAGATAAATGGTCAGACACTAAAGAATGTGAGAAAACTACAAGTTATAGCGGAAGCAATTGAAGAGTCCTAAGTTTTTTTCTCTCTGACATTAGCAAAACAACCATAATATATTTCCTTTTTTATTATTATTAACCATAAAGACTCCTTGCAAAAAATAATATAAAAGAACAAGATAGCTGTTTTATGGAATTTGGAAACCATTATTTTATCATAGAATGGAGGGATACTGTATTAGTTTTCCTTATATTGAAACAAATGTCAGTTTGAAACTGCAATCTGAATCTCATTCACTGCTAATTTAAATGATAAGTAGATTTTATTCTTAGCTAAAAGCCCTTTGAAATCAATATATACAGTGACTATGTCATAATAATGTTATCAGGTAATGTGCACAAAAAACAGAACAAAATTCATCTCCTCAGAATAATTCTAGCCTACTTCCCTTTCCAATTCTATACACCATTGGAAACACTAGGTTCAATTATATGTATTTGGTATATGACATCTTATTTATAGCTAATAAAAACAGAAAGATGACTGCATAGTGAGTCAGAACCAGGCAGTTAGCAAATAATTGCATGGGTAATAAAAAATGATTGCCTAAAAAAAAGAGGAAAAACTATTGCAATAAATTGTAAAATAAACTATTGAAGCACAATAAAGTGCCTTTTAGGCTTTTAATGTAAATGTAAATTATCTCCGATTTTGAACACTTATGTTTTGTAGTTAACATAATTATCATTATAGCACTTCCTTTTTGCAACAAACTTTAAAACTATAGATTGAAAGTTTGCAAAACGTCAGCCGGGTATGGAGACTCATGCCTGTAATCCCAGCACTTTGGGAGTTAGAGGTGGAAGGATCACTTGAGGTCGGGAGTTTGAGACCAGCCTGGTCAGCATGGTAAAACCCCATCTCTACTAAAAATACAAAAGTTAGCTGGGTGTGTTGGCGCACGCCTGTAATCCTAGCTACTGAAGAGGCTGAGGCACGAGAATCACTTGAACCCAGAAGACAGAGGTTGCAGTGAGCCAATATGGCATCACTGTACTCCAGCCTGGGCAACAGAGTGAGACTCAAAAAAAGTTTGCAAAAGTCACTTAGGAAAAAAATTGAATTGTGCATGGAAATCCTCTCCCTAAAACTCTTTTATTTAGGAAGCACTTTTTATTGAATACCTGCCACATATCATGCACTGTTATTAGTACTGGGAATGTCAGGATTAACGAGGTATAGCACCTGCACTATAGAAGTACAGCAGAGATCCTAGAGGGCTGGGGAGAGGGGGAGGTTTTTGAAGAGGATAATTGCTGAATTATAGCTAAAGGAGTTAGCTTGGCTCAGATAGGCAGTTTCTAGAGGGTAATGAAAAGACAGTGAATCTCAATTGGAGCAGGTAACATGAACAAAATCATGGAGGTAAAATATTGCATGGTTTGTGAAGGATCACTACAAGTATCTCCGTGTGGCTGCAGTAATACTGGGAGTAGTAAAAAATGAAGACATATAAATAGGTAGGAACCAGACCATGCTTAGAAGAATAAGGAGCTTGAATATCCTGTAACAAATGAAAGACCACTGAAGGGCTTTTGAATGAGAAATGACACTATCAGGTTTGTGTTGTGGGCAGCTCATCTTTGATGCTGCTTGGATGACATATTTGAAAGGGACAAGACTAGAGGCAGAAGGTTCAGGCAACAAGCTACTTACTGTTTTAGTTAAAAGACTTAAGGATGGCCAGATTCAGTGGCTCACACCTGTAATCTCAGCACTTTGGGAGGCCAAGTTGGGAGAATCACTTCAGGCCAAGAGTTCGAGACCAGCCTGGGCAACATAGACCCTGTCTCTACAAAATTTTTTTTTAATTAAAGAAAATTAGTTGGGTGTGGTGGAGTGCACCTTTAGTCACAGCTACGGGGGAGGCTAAGGTGGGAGGGCTGCTTGAGCCCAGGAGTTCGAGGTTGTAGTGACCTACGATTGCACCACTGCAGAACAGCTTGAGTGACAGATCAAGATTCTGTCTCGAAACAAATTTACAATTAAGAAATAATAAAAGGTATAAGGTCATGACAATGGAGATGGTGCAGAAGAAAAGGTTTTGGTTTCAGAAAGTATCTAGGCAGTAAAAGTAGCACAACTTGCAGTTGATACCATGCAGTTGGGAGAGGAGGGTACTGAGAGAAAGGAAGGAAAGGACAACTCCAGGATTTTGAACTTGAATGATGAATTGGAAAACAGTGCTAACCAATGAAGTAAAGAAGAGGGACAGGGCACCATGCTGATGCCTATAATCCCAGCACTTTGGGAGGCTGGGGCAGGAGGATGACTTGAGCTCAGGAGTTCGAGACCACCCTGGCAACACAGTGAGATCTTGTCTCTACAAAAAGCAAACATTAGTCGGGCATGGTGGCACCCACCTGTGGTCCCAGCTACTCCAGAGCCCAAGGTGGGAGGATCGCTTGAGCCCAGGAGGTCGACGCTGCAGTGAGCTGTGATCATTCTACTGTATTCTATCTAGTCTGGGCGATAGAGTGAAATCTGTCTCAGAAGAAAAGTATTGAGTGAAGAAACATGCTTATGGAAAGTGATATTATTAATGTTGAGATACCTGTAAAATGTCTAAGTAATTAAATATATAAGCCTGAAGCTTGTGGGAGGGGACTGGACTAGATAATTAGGTCATTACCATTGAGATGGTATTTGAAACATAATCTGAGATTCCTCAGAAAGAGTTGAAAAAAAAGAAAAAAAGCAAATGAAGTTGAGATAAACCCCAAGAATATTAATAATTAAAAGGCTGTCAGAGCAAGAGGGTACCAAATAGGAAACAAAAAGAAAAGTCACAGAGACACAGCAAAGCCGGATGTCGAGGACGTCAGGAGAGTAAAAGATTTCAAAAAGGGGAGAGCAATTGAGAGTGATAATTAACAGTGGTAATAAACCTTTTTTCTTATTTAAATGTCACTCTTCCATGCCCATCAAGCCTTCCGTGTGCCTCCCTCTGATACAGCACTTTCACACTGCACCCTAATCAACACTTTATCTGAGTACTGTGAAGTATTATAAGTTTCTCCAGATCACAGATGTCCTACTTGACTTTGTATTCCAAGAATCTAACATAGTAGATGTCTAACAAATATTTGAGGCAAGACAGTTGAAAAATATCTTAATGATACATAGGAAAAGCTATCACAGAGTGTTATGGAGCAGCAGCCAGTGAAAATTGCTGAGTGAAAGAAAAGTAGGTAAGTGGGAAACAATAAATATTCTTTCAAAAAGTTAGAAGGGAAGAGAAAGACGAGAAGTTAATCTAATAGTTGGTAGGGAAGAATAAATAAGGCTGACAAAAAGAAGCCAGTAAAAAGGAAGAGTATATATTTGTTGTTTTAATAAATTCTGCCAGTTAAAAAATTTTAGTGCAAGAAAAATTAGATTTTACTAAATTTCATGCTCTGGGATTAAAAAATATATAGTAAGGCATTTTGTTTTAAGTTAATGACAATTACAAAGTGTACACATGACATTTGTACCACAAATCATGAATACTGTATTCATGATGTTCTGTTTCCTTCGTTCTTCAGAAAACTGCCATGAATTTATTACACGTAAACTGCATTGATTTACTGCAAGTAGAAGGATATAATTTGATAGCAGCGGGAACCTTAAGTGGTATGATCATCTTGTGGAATTTTGTAAGGTCTACTGTCAAAAAAGTGTAAGTTGTGTATTTTCTTTAAACAATGTATAAGCTGTAATGCAGAAGAGCCAAGTACCATGTAACACTCAGGGGAGGGCTGGGTGCAGTGGCTCAGGTCTGTGAACTCAGCACTTTTGAGAGGCTGAGGCAGGAGGATCACATGAGGTCAGGAGTTCGAGACAAGTCTGGCCAACATGGTGAAACCCCGTCTCTACTAAAAATACCAAAATTAGTCAGGCGTGGTGGCACATGCCTGTAATCCCAGCTAATGGGGAGGGTGAGGCACGAGAATTGCATGAACCTGAGAAGTGGAGGTTGCAGTGAACTGAGATCATGCCACTGCCCTACAGCCTGGGTGACAGAGAGAGTGAAACTCAGTATCAAAAAATAAAAAATAAAACACCTCAGGGAAAAAAAAAAGCAGTATATAAAAATGGTGATAACACTCAAGGCAGGCTTTCCTGGAGGTTATATTCATGAACACACTGTGTTCTGTCTAAATGTCAGGATGATGTAAGGTGAACTGTATTCCCAAGAGCTTTGATCTTTACTATTCTCACCTTGTATATGCTTTTCATGTGTGATCTTGCCCAAATTGATGACCTCAACAACTAATTAAAATATGTAACAACTTCAAACACTAATCTCTCCAGGGCTTCAAACGCACATAACCAATTGCCTACTGGCAATTTTCATCTGGATTGCTACCAAGACACTCAAAGCCCCACATGCCTAAAATATCTTCCCAACCTACTCCCTGCTCCCAAACTTCTCCCCTTCCTGTATTCCCAGAGCTACCACCATCTACTCAGTCACCAAGGCAAATGGTGAGAAGACTCCTGGATGGCCTTTCCTTCTCCTTCACCACCTCAACACATCTGATTTATTACAGATTGGGGATACCAGGGGCTGATGTGGTAGATGTAATGATTCCTCTCAACCAATTAGATTTACTCCGGACTATGACCAAAATCTTACCCTCCCTCTTCCATCCACTTCTAAATGTTTTTTCCATTTGTTGCAAAGGAACTAAAGTAACGTTGAATGATGTGTTTGGATGGACTGTAAATAATAAGTTCTCCCCAGCTGTGTAATTGGAATGTATGCAAGGGCCATGTGTGGCCACCCTATGGCAAGGGGATTTGTAAAATTTTACTTGCAGATACAAGGTGGCCACGAACCTTAACAATGAATGAAAAGAAAATCAAGTTTGTCTAAGCATTTGGGGGAAGAGAGAAGAGGTATAAAAGAGGAGGGAAGGGAGAATTGGAAAGGACACGAGAAGAGAAGAGGAACGTCTGCTTCTCTGTGTGCAGTACTTAACATATGGCTGGTCTGCCGGCTCACTTCCCATCCACGTCTGAGTCATTCCTTTGAGCCAGTTTTTGAGAAGAAATAATCATTTCTTGTTTGGACTATGGATTTCTTCTCTTTGAACCTTTAATTGAAATAGCTGTTTCTGCAGACCCCTCTTTCTGCACCTCACTCCATATGCTCCTGGATCCTGCCCCTGGATTTCCTGTCATCCTTCTGTTCCGTCACTTCAGCCCATGCCCCAGGCTTTTCTCACAGACTGTGTACTTGCCATTTGATATCTACCGCTATCTGCACTGCACACGTCCTCACCTTCTTGCTAATGCTTTCACACCTTGTCAGCTTGTGTATGACTCCTTCCTAAGAAGGGAAAGCGGACAGACTAAAAAGACCGTAATCTTGATGCCACAGCCTAAAGAGCAGGGCAACACCCGCGATGATAATCCCACTTTAAAGGTGAAGATCCTCCTTGTTAAAGTGCCTTGAAGGGATGCTCACAAATCCAACATCCAATCAGGGAAAACAGCCAAGTATAGTGGGTCACACAAGTGTCCCTTTCCTATAGGCAGATAATGATATGAGATGATTTAGAATCAGTGCAGTATTTTGCAAAACATGTGATTTAGCACAGAGCTGTGGAAGGTACTTTAGGCCCAGCTTTAAAGGTTCTGAAACTGAAAATGGTTTCCATATTTGCAGTAGATCCTATCTCTTTGTCTACCTCAAATTTTGTCTAAGACCCCTTCACCAGTCAGAAGAAATTACTCTTCTCTTCCTGCTCTAAGCCTCAGGCTTTTTTGAGCCCAGGCTTAATATTATTCTTGCTAGTTAATAATTCACTTCACGACTCAGCTCATCTGCAGAACAGAAATCTCTAAAAAATTTGAGCTCAACAAGTCACCAAGCTCGTAGGCTTCTCTCTTGAGCTTGAGTTCACTTTCCAGGTAGGCCCCTTCATCACTCACAGAAGTAATTTCCACTAAAGAAAATGGGGAATTTTGCTATAAGGTCTGTTTGCTATAATGAATCTTAAGTGCAGCTTTAAGAGCCAAGCATGGTGTGTCAGTGCAGGCATGCAGGGACTATTGCTCTGTTCCTAGGAAGGCCCTAGAAAGGTCAATGTTGGCCTTGGAATCTGGGTCCACAGGAGACTGGAACAGCGTCCTCACTGGATTACCTGTTCTCCTCCACTCCATTATAAGCTCTTTAAGGGTAATAATGATATTTTATTCAAATTAATTACTCCACTTATTTAAAGATTAGAACTCTATTATTTAAACTGTATAAAACCAGCCAGGTATGGTGGCTCCCATCGGTAATCCCAGCACTTTGGGAGGCCGAAGCAGGAGGATTGCTTGAGCCCAGGAGTTCGAGACCAGTCTGGGCAATACAGTGGGCCCCCATCTCTAAAAGTAAAATAAAATAGAGTTTTATCCACAGGATTTTATATAAGCCTACTCTCTGATCTAACGGTAGGAAGACTAGACCAGTTAGTTGAACTAAAAGACTTTTAACCACTTTTTAAACCACTGATGATCATGTTCTTATACAGAACCTTGTTAAAAAAGGTATGTTCAAACTCTACTCCCTTGCTTTTTCTTTTCATGTTCAATAATTTCAGCATTTGAGGAATTGATTAGCTCTGCAGGGAATATACAATCTTAGTACTGTAAGTTCCATAATTTGTGAATTTTTATCATGTAAATGTATACTTATTTCCAGGTACCGACCTGAAGATTGTTTCACTGTAAACCCTGACCTGGATCCCAAGCGCTTTAAAATTAATGACATACTGTTCCTCTTTCGTGGCCCTGAATGTGCAAGGTAACTCGGTACTTACTGAACCAGTAATACTGTCTAGGACTTAGGTGGCTGATACATTAGGTTGGTGCAAAATTAACGGTGGTTTTTGCCATCAAAAGCAATAGAAAGAGTTTACTTTTCATCCCAGTGTTAAGAAAGGGACAACAAAAAAGAGACATCAGTTGGGTTGACACATGGCTTCAGCTTTCTTCCCATTACTGTCATTTCGGAGGTGAGGTTCTTCTCAGGGATTTAAAGTGCTGTGTGATCCCCTTACCATGTCAGTCTCACAACACCCTTTATCTCAGTAGCAGAGACGGAAAATGCTCACTTGGCCATACTTTTCGCCAAAAACTAGCACTGTTGTGAAGCAGAAGGAAGGGCTTGCAAGGCAAGTACGGAAGGTCATATGGCAAGAGGTTTCATTCACCATTCACTATAACTGAGCAATTGTCATCCATCTCTGAGAGAGGAGAGGTTTTAAGAAAAAGGGTTTTTCCTATTTATATTTGCTTAAGAGCTCTGGCTTGCAGGCAATAGACAATGCCACATACAACTTTGAAGAGAAATCAAAAGCGTCCATGCTGGTTTTGGGTCACCCAGTGGTGAGCCAGAATGTAAACCCTTGGCGTGAAATTTCATCAAAATCATTCTGAGAATATTTTGAGAACTTATTCTGTAGACATCTGCACCAACGTCTTAAGCCACTTTTCAGCCCATTTCAGTGGAGTGCCGCAGACTAGGATCCGGTTAGAACTAGACACTACAGAGCAGGAAGTGGACAGGCTTGTAGGGTCCCCCCACTGCCACCCCAGCCCCTGCCATTTTGATGTAAGAGTCTCTGAGACTAAATCTAGCCTTAGCAGTAAGATAGGCCAGACTTTTATTTTCTGAACCAGGAGCAACAAACCTAATTTGCACCCTTTATCACAGTAGCAGAGATGGAAAATGCTCACTTGGCCATACTTTCTGGGGAAGGCAGAGACTCCCCAGTAGTCTCCACCAATATCATAGTGGTCAACATTTATTACACAAATTATAAGGTATCATTTGTTTCCTAAGTGAGTGGCTCAGTATCCACAGATGATGAAAGAAGCAATCAGCTGAAACTAAAGCAGAGAAGCACACCCTTTGAGTATGGTAGATTACCTACTTCTCCTTTTATCCTTGGGCTTCCTCCCTCCCCTTATAGGAGACCAAGTCAGGATTCCATATGTTCTTCATCCCAGTGTGAGTCCAGCAAATGTCCACAGAGTAGTAAGGTAAGCAAGACACAGAGAGAGTCATCTGTCTTCCTGTCATACTCAGGTTGGTTAAAAAATAGTGATATTGAGCATTTGATCCCCTCCTTTGATAGAAGGCAACAGTGGAGAAATTCTGTGTGTATATGTAAAAACTCTTTGTTTTGCCAAAAATTCAGTGTCTAAAGTTTTTTTTTTTTTCAATTTTACGTTTTTCAAGTTTTATGTATTTTTCAAAGCTTTCACCTCTATGAATAATCAATATACAATCACAAATAAAGTTAAGTACTATACATATGTCACAGGGAGAACAGACAGCAGGTAATATAACTACATTACAATAGGTAATGTAATGCAGTGGTTTTCAAACTGTGTTCTCAGTTCCAATTTTATATATTTTTATGCTGTACATTTCTAGTTAGAATTTTATTTGAAGAAAATTTATCACTGCAAAAATTATTTTTAAATCACCAGCATAGCAGAAAGAATAAACTTATATGGAAGCAAAAGCCAGACAGACTTGTACTTGAATCCAAGTCCTTCATTTATTATCTGATTAGCTTTAGAGATGTCACTTAATCTGAGTTTTTGTTTCTGTTTCAGTAAAAAGGAAATGATAAAGACTAAGTTGCATGGTTGTGAATACAATTAGAGCTAATGTAAACCAAGAACTGAGCACGCATCAGGCACTTTTAATTACTTTCATTATTATGCTGTACCTCAACCACTAGAAGAATGTTGTGTTATGAATTGTCTATTTCTGGACATGAAAATCTCTAAGTATAATTTTAAAGTGAATGCTTAGAAATAAAAATTCAACTCTCTGAAGAGTTTATTCTCCCAGTATATCTCGTTTTCTTACAGTGTTATAGAATTATTTTCTCCTTTCCTCCCCTAATTCAGGGAAGCAAGCAAAGCATACATGACAGTGAGGTTAAAGGTCAGTATGAAATCACCTCTCTTCTTTATAACAAACTAACTCCTTTGCAATAGGGCATTTAGATGATAGAATATTCTTAATAAATATATATTTCTTAATATATGAATTCATTATATATGCTCCTATTTACATTCATTATATATGTATATATAATACACACACACACACACACACACACACACATACACACACACACACACATATATTCTTTTTATAACCAAATGTTGAGGTGCTATAGGATTCAATAGTCTAAAAGGCAAAATTTTTATTATGGTGATACCTTTATAAATACTAATTATAGGTTTTAAGAATCCAAAACATTACTGAACTTCTTAGTCTCCAGCCCATTTTTCTAAAACTTATACTGAATTTATACACCATTCTGTATGTGTAAGATTTATGAATAAATACCTTGTTTGAGCTGTTATGTGTGGTATGGAAGCTTTTACAATATGATCAAAATAAGTTTTTATATTTTTTCAGTGATCCAGGATTCCATTTGTTAATGCTTTTTTTTTTTTTTTTTTTTTTTGTACTTTGCCCTGACTAAAGTTCTCTGGGTAAAAAAAAAAAAAAGAGAGAAAGAAAGAAAAATATTCTTCTGATTGTGGAAACAAAAAGAAAAATAATGTGTTGCTTTTGCTATTTTCTTGTCTGCCTTTCGTTTTACATTCCATAAAAATTTGGAATTCTAAGTATTGCAAATTCCATGATAGCTTTTTTGTTGTTGTTTTTCTTTTGTCCTTTTTTTTTTTTTTTTTTTGAGACAGAGTCTTGGCTCTGTCCCCCAGGCTGGAGTGCAGGGATGCCATCTAGGCTCACTGCAACCTCCACCTCCCAGGTTCAAGCAATTCTTCCCTCAGCCTCCTGAGTAGCTGGGATTACAGGTGCGCACCACCACTCCTGGCTAATTTTTGTATTTTTAGTAGAGACGGGGTTTCACCATGTTGGCCAGGCTGGTCTCGAACTCCTGACCTCAAGTGATCCATCGCCTCAGCCTCCCAAAGTGCTGGGATTACAGGCGTGAGCCACCGTGCCTGGCCTCATGATAGTTCATTTAATTTCTCAAATAGGTGAACGAACAGATGTCATGGCAGGAGAGCAACAGTCAGTGGACAAAAAACATCCCAGAAGTGCCAATTTACCAGAAGACCCGCCACCTATCCTTGTCACTGCTCATGAGGATGGACACCTCCGCTTGTGGACTGTGGAAGTAATAGAGCCCAGCAAGTCTGGGAATAGGAAAGAATGGGAAAGATAAAAAGTGTCATTAAGTGAATCTTAGCGTTCTTCAATATGGCATCCAATTCTAATATTTACTCAGCTTTCTAGCCAAATTGCTGCTTTTGCAGCCTGTGTATTGATAATGCTACCCAAACTTTACTAGAGAAGAGTTTTGTAACTCGAAAGATCAAATCATCAAAACTGCTAACTTAGCTATTTCAAATCTCTCTGTCTTTTTGGAAACTCTTCTACTTTTCTATCAAACACATTACAGATAGATATCCATATTGGGATATATACCTGCATACAGATAGACACCTGCATAGAGATAGATACCCATATTGAGAAAAGGATGTTAATTGATCATGCAAGCCTCACAGGTAGGAATTTCTGGGAAGATCTTTAGCTTTGACACACTGCTTCAGTCTTATCCCTTACATCCCGAATAGAAGCAGTAATGGTGAATCTGGCATGAAGATTTACTAGAAAAATATATTGAGCCTACTTACAATTATTTTATTTGGGGGGAGGAGGGCATTAGGTCTTTGTTGTTGTTTGTTTTTTGAGAGGGAGTCTCACTCTGTCACCAGGCTGGAGTAGTGGTCCCATCTCGGTTCACTGCAACCTCTGCCTCCTGGGTTCAAGCGATTCTTCTGCCTCAGCCTCCAAGTAGCTGAGACTACAGGCACGCACAACCACAACCGGCTAATTTTTGTATTTTTAGTAGAGACGAGGTTTCACCATATTGGCCACGCTTGTCTCAAACTCCTGACCTTGTGATCTGCCCTCCTTGGGCTCCCAGTGTGCTGGGATTACTGGCGTGAGCCACCGTGCCCACCAAGGGCATTAGTTTTGATGGGTTCATGCATTCAAAATATTCAAATCTTTCTTTTAAATTGAGTTATGAATACATGCCGCTAAATGTCTTATTGAATATTTAAATAATATTAAAAGATAGTAATTGTGTATTATAGTAAAAGAATATAAGAACACTGAAGTGTTGAGTATACAATAAATTGTTAGTTTACCAAACAGTTGAAAGAAGGTATTGCATCATATTGAGTGTCCTTCAACATTTTACAAAGAAAAATATAACTTTCATTTACCAGAAGGTTTAAAACGATTTAGGGTGGAATTAAGAGGACAGAAGATGATGAAAGGAAGGATCTTGAGTAGCCTGAGGATGATGAAAACGAAATCCTCAGAAAAGCAGAGGAGGTGGCCTCGCTTGTGGTAAGGCTCCTTCCTGCAGAGAAACCCAGAAAACACAACAGTTTTGTGTGGCAGATAATGGGCTCCAACAACACAGAAGCTCATGGCTTTCGGCTGATATGATTCTAAGTCTACCAGTGGATCCTAGCTTATTCGTGAAAACAAAACAACCCTGGTTAGAAAATACAAAGTATTCTAACAATAACTTTCCTTGAGATGATCTTGGTATTAGAACAATACCTTTTGTTTTCCTAACATGGAAATGAAAGAGTAAGAGAAACAGGAAGAGAAGAGATTATGTCCAAGCAGTCTAAGGAAATGTGTAGAAGATTTAAACTCTTCACAAGCTTTGATGTTGATGTTTATCCTCTAAGCAAGATAATACACGTGAAAGTCCTTCCCAGTGCTGGCTTATACCGGGCACTGAAAAACAACCTGTTTGAATTTAATTCTCTTACAATTCTTTATCTTGCACCAATATTAAAAAATAAATGTTTCTGAAAAGGCATATATTCCTGTTTAAAACAACTGACACACTTAAAAGTGTAGCTCACTTCTGAAAAGAATGTTTGTTTAAAAAGAAAATATGTCAATGCCTGTTTGAGTTAAATTTTAAAAAAAAGAAAATATGTAATTGGAAAGAAAATCTGAGGAACTGCATGAAAAGGGTCATGGGATATGCAAAAACAACCTCAAATATAGAGACAGTCTATGATACTCAGAGTCTAGATGCTTCTAATTAATAGTTGTCCATAACTTTAGAATACTTAATTTCGAAGAAATAAGTCCCTATGGATAGTTTCGAATTATTTTCATTACAAAGAGGAGAATCATGGTTCAGTAATAAAGATGATTCTTGAGATGTATTATTTATGGAGAAAATCAATTTCAATATTAAGATTTTATAAGATGTATTAGCATAGAAAAAAAGTTTTATTTGCATTATACTTTATTTAGGGAAGACTACTGAAAGATATGCTACCTTTCACAAAGCATTCTGCCATTTCTCTGACATCGCTGTATGCTGATTCATGTGCCAGGATACTACTGGCTGGAAATACGGGTGAGTCATTACTCTTGTATATTCAGCCACAGGCATCTTAATAACTTACATGATACAAAAATGGCTTTACATAAAAATACATGGTATATATTGAGACAAAATACTAAGAGGTATGCTCAAGCCTGAGAAAGTGTTCTGAATAGCCTACTGAATAAACAGAATAAATGAGTGTGAGGAGAACCTGTTTCATTCTTAGCTCTTCACTTAGAGCAAGGCATTGTCCTTCTTCTGTGTTTAAAATTGGTATGTGACTACCTATCTATGGACCTTACTTTTTTGGGAAGAATGTAAAGTTTTAATTTTTAACATTGAAAGTGTATGTTGCATTAATCTTAATTATTAAAGGAAGTTGTGCCATGAATTAGAGAGAAAATGAATGATTTTTTTCTCAATAGGGGACTTTTTAAAATATTTGTTATAATTAATATGGTTAGTCTTCTTTCATCCAATAAAATTCTTTCGTTCATTCTTCCTTTATGTTTCTCTTCTGTCCTTTGAATTAATCCTAAATTTTCTTGTTTTCGTCTCTCCTATACTTTGAAAGATTATGTGTGTATGTGAATGTACATGCATGTGTAAAAAGTTTTTTTATTTTACTAATGTTTATCTTCAAGTTTTTCTAAACAATTAGTTAATTGGTTAGAATTAGAATGAAACAGTATATTTTCAGTTAAAACAGAAAGCTTAGCCCCCTTTCACTTTCTCTTTTCTCCATATCTACCCCTTTGCTTACTGTTATTTTGCTAATGCAATTGTGAGGTTTGCATCCAGATTAGAACTGCTTAAATGCTTACATTTCAAATTTACTTAGTTTTCATACTTGTTTTCATATTCTCATTTACAAATATTTTTCTCATTTCAAAATTTGTTTTTTTGTCCCCCCGGGACAGAGTCTTGCTCTGTCACCCAGGCTGGAGTGCAGTGGTGCAATCCCAGCGCACTGTAACTTCCACCTCCTACGTCCAAGAAATTCTCCTGCCTCAGCCTCCCAGGTAACTGGGATTACAGGCATGAACCACCACACCTAGCTAATTTTTGTATTTTTAGTAGAGACGGTGTTTGGCCATATTGGCCAGGCTGGTCTTGAACTCCTGACCTTAAGTGATTGTCCAGCTCAGCCTCCCAAAGTGCTGGGATTACAGGCATGAGCCACTGTGCCCAGCCTCAACATTTATTTTATTAAAAAGTTAAAAAAAAAAACATTTTATATTGTTAATTGCATCCTCTGGACCTCATTGAAAATAATTGTCTATATTTGTATATAGTATTATAAATACATTTACATTTATTTAAGGTTATCCCTTTTTTTCTAAAAGGTTTTTTGTTTTTTGTTTTTCGTTTTTTTTTTTTTTTTGGCTTACTACCAATCCTTTTACATTCTGGTATTCTTATCTGTCAATTTCACTTATCTGTCAATCTGTATAATTTATATAGACACAAATTATTTTTACAGAAAACTTGTAGAGAAAACTAGATCAGTCAAATTTTGTTCCTTTCTAAAAATACTCTGCTCTTTCTTGCATTAACTTTGCCTACTATATGATAAGAACTAAAATTTGAAACTATCTATAGAATTTCCAGCATGCACCTCTATTAGGGTTAGTCCTCTCTTTGCCTCTGCCTAGAAGACTTTACTATCATATAGCCCATCCTCGCCCTGAAATGTGTGGTTTTTGCTTGTGATCCAGAAAAATAGAGTGGGTTTGGGATGCAATCTAGCCTCATCTACATTATCACTAAAGTGGACCTCTCCTAGATTCTGCTGTTGGGCTTCCTTTTTCTATGCCTCAGTAAATGTTAAGAGAACTTCTTTGAGGGCTGCTATCTATTCACTAGATTAAATCAGACATCATCACATCCTCAGGCATCATTACATCATTAGTGGTTGCCTTAAAAAGAGAGAGAGAAAGAGAGAGAGAGAGAGAAAGGTCTGATTGTGTGGCCCAGGCTGGAGTGCAGTGGTGCACTCATAGCTCACTGTAACCTCCAACTCCCAGGTACAAGTGATCCTTCCACCTCAGCCTCCTGAGTAGCTGAGACTAAAGGTTTGTGCCACTTTTTTTTTCTGTAGAGACAGGTCTTCTTTTTTATTTTCCTAAAGTAGAAGCTTAAATTGTTGACTTTAGATCTTTCTTCCTTTCTAATGTATGCATTGAATGATATGAATTTCCATGTGAATAATGCTATTGCTGCATACCACAAATTTTGATAAGTTGTAATTTCACTGTTTTTTTTTTTTAATTAAGACAAAGTCTCGTACTTATCACCCAGGCTGGAGTGCAGTGCACTATCTCGACTCACCGCAACCTCCACCTTCCAGGTTCAAGTGATTTTCCCACCTCAGCCTCCCGAGTCGCTGGGATTACAGGCACCTGTCATCATGGCCACCTAATTTTGGTATTTTTAGTAGAGACAGTTTCACCATGTTGGCCAGGCTGGTTTCAAACTGCTGACTTCAGGTGATCCACCCACCTCAGCCTCCCAAAGTGCTGAAATTACAGGCATGAGCCATCACGCCTGGCCTCACCTTTATTTAATTTAAATTACTTTCAAATGTCCCTTGAGATTTATTCGTTGACCCAAAGAATTTAAAAATATTCTACATGATCTCCAATTACTTTGGAATTTTCCAGTTGTCTTTCTGTACTGGTTTCTACTTTAATTCCATTGTGATGTGAAAACATACATTGTATGATGTCTATTCTTTTACATTTGTTCAGGTGTGTTCTAATGTCTACATGATCTTCAGAAGAATGTGTATTCTACTGTTATTGTATGAAGTAATGTATAGATGTCAATAATACTCAGTTTATTGATGGTGCTCTTGATTTCAACTATATCCTTAATGATCTTCTGCCTGCTTGGTCTGCCCATTCTTGATAGAAGGGTGTTGAAGTCTCCAACTATAATAATGGATCCATCTATTTTAACTTGTTGTCCTATAAATATTTTGAGACTCTGTTATTAGGGAAATACACATTAAGGATGGTCAAATCTTCTTGGAGAATTTACCTTTTTATCACTAGGTAATGTCCTCTGTTCATCCCTGATAAGTTTTATCACTCTGAAGTCTGCTCTGTCTGAAATTAATACAGCTACACTTGCTTTCTTTTGATTAGTGTTGGTGTGGTATATCTTCTTCTATTCCTTTGCTTTTAATCTATATGTATCTATATTTAAAGCAAGTATTTTTATATACAACATATAGTTGGGTCATGTTTTTAAATTCACTCGGACAGTCTCTTTGTTTTAATTGGTGTATTTAGATTGTTGGCATCTAAAGTAATAGACTATTGACATACTTGAATTAGTATCTACCATATTTGTTATTATTCTTAATTTGTTGCCCTTGCTCTTTATTCCTGTTTTTGTCTTCCACTCTTTTTCTGCCTTTTGTGGTTTTAATTGAGCATTTTGTGTGAATCTGTTTTCTCTCCTTTCTTAGCATATGTATTATACTTCCTTATAAATGTTTTTAGTGGTTGCCCTCGAGTTTATAATATATATTCACAATTAGCCTGTGCCTATTTTCAAATAACATTATGCCACTTTGTATCTCATTGTACCAAAGTATTCCTAATGTCTCTCTTTTATCTTTTGTATAATTACTATTATTCATTTCAAGTATTTATGAGTTATAATTATCAAATGTATTGTTGCTATCATTATTTATTTTACAAACTATTATCTGGTAGATCAATTAAGATTAACAAAAATAAAAGTTTTTATTTTATCTTCATGTATTCCTTGCATAATGTTCTTACTTTCTTTAGGTAGATCTGAGTTTTTTTGTTTGTTTTGTTTTGTTTTTTTACCTATATCGTTTTTCTTTTCTTTTCTTTTCTTTCTTTTTTTTTTGAGATGGAGTCTTGCTCTGTCACCCAGGCTGGAATGCAGTGGCACAATCTCGGCTCACAGCAGCAACCCCCATCTCCCATGTTCAAGCCTCAGCCTTCTGAGTAGCTGGAACTACAGGCATGTTTTACCATGCCCGGCTAAATTTTCATATTTTTAGTAGAGACAGAGTTTCACCGTGTTAGCCAGAATGGTCTCTATATCCAGACCTTGTGATCTACCCACCTCGGCCTCCCAAAGTACTGGGATTACAGGCATGAGCCACCATGCCTGTCCTCATTTTTCTTCTTTCTGAACTTCTTTTAACATTTCTTGAAAGGCAGGCCTATGAGTTACAAATTCTCTCAATTCTTGTTTGTCTAAGAAAGTTGTTATTTCTTCTTTACTTTTGAAGGTTAATTTTGCAAAGTACAGAATTCTAGGTTGGTCAGTTTTTTCTCTCAAAATGTTAAATATTTTATTTTACTCTTCTTGCTTGTATTGCTTCTGATAAGAAGTTTGATGTCATTCTTATCTCTTTGTTCTTTTTTTTCCCTCATCTGGCTTCTTTCAAGACTCTTTTTTATACGTTTGTTTCCCTGCAGTTTAAATAGTTTAAATGTTGAGGTGTAGTCATTGTTGCTCTTTGATAGTTTTTGAAACTATCATTTGAATTGTAGGTTGAATATTTCTATAAGAGTTTAGACTCTGTTTGTTGATATATTTATTTCCATTACCCTGATCTCTAAAAGAACTCTAAGTGGGTAAAGCAACTTCACTAGGACTTATCAAGACAGAAACAAAATAATTTCTACACATAAAAATAAATATGGGCTGGGCATGGAGGCCCACGCCTGTAATCCCAGCCCTTTAGGAGGCAGAGGCAGGTGGATCATCTGAGGTCAGGAGTTCAAGACCAGCCTATCCAACATGGTGAAACCCCAGCTCTACTAAAAATACAAAAAAAAAAAAAAAAGCCAGCGTGGTGGCAGGCATCTGTAATCCCATCTACTTGGGCCACTGATGCAGGAGAATTGCTTGAACCCAGGAGGCAGAGTTTGCAGTGAACCGAGATTGTGCCTTTGCGCTCTATCCTGAGCTACCGAATGAGACTCCGTCTTAAATAAATACATAAATGTGAATATGGAAAGTTCTGCTTTCATTTCTGTTTTCTCAGATTCTGATTTATTCAGCATTATAAATGCCTACATCAAAATAACTTTTGGATAGTATTGATTTAGATAATACCATATCTAATTAAAGATTCCAATGTTTAAATTTTATACAGAAGGACATGTTATCCTTTGCAATATTAGCTCTTTCCTGGATCCACCTCATGATGAAAAGGTAAGAACTTTAGTTTTCCACTTTATGAGTCAGCACATCTTTATTGAGAATTTCTTTATACCAGACACCATAAAGGATAGAAATACAAGACTCTCTATTGTCAAGGCACATATACTATTGAAATTTGAGCTATATGACAAATAGCAATAGTCTGGTGGTAAAAAGAGGGGATGAAGAAGTAAGTGAGGGAGAGGAGTGAGTATGCCAGCCACTGGTCACTTTGCATCTTCTTCATGTTTTGACCTATTTGTGAGAATTTATATAGCAACCAGAGTTTGAAAGAGTTCATAGATGATATAGTCAGTTTCTATATCTTACACATCTTTATAAGATATTCCATAACCTTCCTTGCAAACCTAGTGCAGAAATATTTAAGAAATTCTTATAACTAGTCTAAATTCTCCCTAAAATTCATGCATATTTTATTATATTTTTAAAAATATTACACCAAGGAACAGGTATTTTAGCATAGTCTTATTTTTTTAATACATCAAATCAAAAGCTAAATATTAGCTTAAATAGATACAGTGTATTTTTGGATCACAAGTGTTAACAAGGGGTTTATGTTGATTAGAATTCGATTCCTTGCAGACTGTCTCAGAATAGTTACTGTTTAAAATATTATTTCATTTGATTAATGGAGTTTTCTTTTTGTTTCAGAGAATCTGTTCAAACTCTTATAAAGTTTAGGTATTCAACTTTAGTTTGACTATTTCCACCTGCATAGTAAACCAGAGAATAGCTTGCCTTGGTGCACATAGTAAGTTAGTGATGAGGTCAGGACCAGGAGCAGGGTTCTTGTTTGCTAATCCAATATTCTTTCCATATATAACACTTATGCTATCAAATGAAAAACAATAAGGTTCAAACAACTGGGGAAACATGAAGTTTCATTTATCAGTAACTATAAATTCCTGTAAGCTGAACAAAAACAAACCATACGCTTGATTCATGTATAGGTGAAAAGTGATGTAATTGTTTTATCTTACTGTTGATGACTATAATATTGTATTATTAATTTTAACAGATAAAATATCATTCAAAGCCTACAGTTTTGCAAATAGAATTTCTATAAACTAGCAACCAAGATCTTTCAAAATTCAGAGAAAATCTTCAAAACAAAGATACAGAATAATATTGAGTTACAATCATAGTAGAAATGATTTTAAAGCATTTTTACAAATTTAAAATTAGAGAATCTATTTTAACTTATTTTAAATTCTTCATATTCAATCTCATTTCGGCCTTTCTGTACTCAGACCATGGGATCATGCCATTTGTACATGGCTGCTTATTAATAAGTATACAACAGAACCATAGAAACTGGCTATAAAATGCCTCATTATTATGTAGATCAACATAATAAGAATGCTTTAAGCAGGTCAGGCTGTAGATTAGAATTGCGATGAATACATAATATGTCAGTCTAGAACAAAAGGTTAATCTTCTTCTCTCCCCATATTACTGATAAAAAGGAGCTCCATGGGATACAGATACTCTAAAAGATAAGATATTCAAAACCTCTCCACAGAAAGACTACACATATAATTACATATGCACACATACAGACAAGACAGTCTTAGTTTCTAATTGCAGGATTCAATTCATTAAGGGGTCATGAAATCAATTAAATTAGTCATAACCAGTATTTTTATAAAAATAGAAGAGAAGGGAATGCAATGCAATAGAACAGAATAGATCATGTTGATGTACATTTGGAGTTTCATGACCAAGGAAAGGAGATACCATGTTCATCTATGTTAAAAGGTATCACAAATGTCAAAGAAATTGATTTTTTTTTGTAGAATTATTTCAAAGAATTAAGCAAGATAGGTAGCTCAGAGAGTTAGACCCAAGTATCATTTTATGAAACTTGTTTCAGACACGTTTCAGGTATGTATACACTGGGTCATGAGGCAAAATGTGTATCTTACTATAAATACAGTTCATGTTAGAGAATGATATCCTACGGCAGAGAAAGAAGTCTTGGATAACCAGATATTCTTGAATAGCTTTGAGACAATAAGAAGTAGGAGAGTGCAGATCTTACTTTGGCTCTCTGAGAACAACCAGAGGGAATTGAGTCAGAAGGCCAACAAATTTAGGAGGAATTATGCCTAACCTTTGTTAAAGTCTAAATGAATTGAAGACTCATAGGAGAGCTCTAAGCTGCCAGGATTGTCTTCACATTACACTTCTAGGTAAATGACCCAGGGCAAAGTAAGGTGTTAGTCTGGGTTTATCAATGATAAAGAGGAAATATACTCACAGGGAGTGTGACTGCAGAGCAAGCTCTCCAGTTGACAACTCTACTTCACATAGTTTAGGAATGTCTTCTGAGTTCCACAAGGGGCCCTATACTTGAGGATAACCATACCCTGAAGACACATAAACAGGCCTCATGATATTTTTTTCTTTTCTACTCCTGTGACAGATGATTCGTAATGTTTTTGAAAGAGAATGAGCTAAGCTTTATTCTTTTCATTAATTACTTATAGCATATATCTCCCATCCCACACTCCCCCCAAAAGAAAAAAACAGCCAATTCTATCTCCAGATAAAATTCGAAAATAGGAAAAGTCTTTTTGCCAATCTCCCCTTTAGCTTTCACCTTCCAGCTCTGTTTTCTTCTATTCTTGATTATGTTTACTTTCAGTCCCACTCCAACCTTCTCCTAAGGCATATCTTTCCTCTAGTCATCTGCTAATCATCAATTAAATGAATTGTTAATCCTCAGTTACATGATAAATTGCCAAAGACATAAGATACTTCCTCTCCCAGGGAGATGTATAAACTAATAAGTCTCTAAAAACAGGACTTCTGGTACCCCAACAAGCAAGAGAAATGCTAATTGGGGGCAAGGACTTAATCATCTAGCACAGATGTCTACACCGTCCACTCATAAACTTGGCTCAGTGAAAAATGATTTTGTTCAAGATTACATTTTGACTAGCATATACATATTCCAAGGAATATGCCTTGTTGTTGCTATCTAGAAATTCAAGCAGCTGCTTTCCTGGCATGCTCACTCTTTGGAAATTATTAAAGTCATCTATGTAGAAGAAAAACAAGTGGTACTTACTGCCTCCATCGATGGCTCAGTAAGGTAAGGCAAGATGGCATCATACTGTGAATTCAGTATTGTGAGCATGAGAGTAAAGGATTTTAAGCTAAAGTTGAAGTATATAGTTCAAATGCAATCTTGGTAAACTGATTTAAATAAGTAAATAGGTGGCACAAAAGGACTTTGAGAAGATGGCCATTGATTTGGAGTTCTCTTTCATGACCAAGGAAATGAGATGCCATGTTCATCTATGATAAAAGGTATCACATACAATTTCATTAAAAGTGGAGTTTTTTTTGTAGAATTATTTCAAAGAACTAAGCAACATAGGTAGTTCAGAGAGTTGGACCCAAGCCCAGAGAAAGCCACAGAGTGAGGTTCAGAATTAGAAGTCATAAAAAGTAACAGAAAAGAGCAGCTGACGCTGAGAAAAGTGAGTAAGCTAATTGTTTCATTGACACTATGGTGGATTTTGCAAAGCCCACTTGTTTTCAATTACCTACATAATGCTAAGTACCTATACACAATGTGCTAAAGACATACATATCCAAAGAGAAAGAAAGGAAATGTCATGGCATTTCCAGAAACAAATTTCTACTTATTGAAATGTCTTAAATTCAATATTTTATGTTACACAAAAGTAATATTTTATGTTACATAAAAACTGCTGGACTGAAATTCAGGAGAATCTAGCAAACTGTGTGGGCCTGAGGCTAGAGAGTTAGACGGACCAAGGCCATGCGGTGTCTAGGAGGCACTAATGAGAATTTGGATCTTTCCCCTGAAAGAAATAGCCACTGCACAGAATTTTGTGATGGAGTCTAACTGGGGGAAGGGAGCAGGTTGCAGGGGGCATCCCAAAGACGCTCATTGTTCCCCCATTGGATGTGTTTTTTCCAGGTCCTTAGGCTCTCACTCACCCAAGAATGGGGAGGAGACCCCAGGCGGCATGGTGATATTATTTTAAGTAAATATCAGACCCAAAGAGCTTTGCAGAAAAGTGATTTATTAGGCAGAGAGAGAGAAGGAGAGAGAGGGAGAGAGAGAGAGAGAGAGAGAGAGAGAGAGAGAGAGGGAGAGAGAGTGAGCTCCCACACCGTCATGGGAGGGGATCCAGAGATGGAGTCCATATAGGTAAGGGCGTAGGGGGGATTTTAACCCTGGAGTTACTCCCGCCCCATTCAAGTTCTTGTCCAGTGAGAGGAGCTTTTCCAAACTTCTTCTGGAGTGATTGATCTTCGACTCTGATGCTGGATTGGCTGTCTGGCTCGCAATAGAGCCCCTCCTTCCAAGGCTTTTGGTGGGCTTTCTAAACAAAGGAAGCTCACCTAGGCTTCTTACCATTCCTGCATGCAGGAAATTAGACAAAGAACTCTAGCTCCCGGATGGAAAGGTAGATGGAGGCATGGCGCTGGGAAGTTCTTGCCTTTGAAATCACGCCCCTTGTGGACCCAGGAAGAGAAGTTAACATAGCCCCTCAGGAGTAATATGACCTGATTTATGTTTTAGAAAGGTAATCGGTAGGAAATAGATTGCAAGACAGCGAAAGTGGGAGCAAAGAGATCAGTTTAAAGTCCAGGGTGAATATGGTGGCTTAGATTAGAGGAGTGGTAGCAGTGCTAGAAATAAGTGGTTTAGGTTTGATGATAGCTATCTGGGAGGTAAAATCAAGAAGAAAGGAACTTTAACTGAAAGGGGAGGTAAGTAATAAATGTCAAGACTGACACCTGGCTTATGCACCTAGGTGTTGGAACCATTCATTAAGATATGGGGCTCTAGAAGAGGAAAATGTTTACAATGTGAAAAGGATAAAGAGCTTTAGAATGTTGAATTTAAGGTGAATCTTTGGGAGTAAGGTCCTATTTGGAGGCAAAAGGTTAGAGTTACTTCCTGTGTCAGAAAGGAAATCTGCTGTTTTATTTGCAGGAAAGAAGAAGAACTTTCAATGTCATTATTATAGATGTTTTTAACAACTCAGTCCCTTGGTCTCTGCTGCAGCTTATTTTTTGCTGCGTATGAGCAGAAATGTTCATTTGAGTTTGTAAGACACACATACACACAGGGCACAACCACATGTGCACATGCCTCTGTGGTTGTAAGGTATTCCTTGCTTGTCTTGGTCTGTTCGGGCAGCTGTAACAAAACACCTTACACTGGGTAATTTATAAACGACAATTTATTGCTCACCATTCTGAAGTCTGGGATGTCCAAGATCAAGGCTCTGGCAGATTCAGTGTCTGGTGAGGGCTTGCTCTCTGCTTCATAAATGATGCCCTCTAGCTGTGTCCGTACTTGGAGAAAAAAGCAAACAAGCTCCCTCAGGCCTCTTTTTAAAGAACACTAATTCCATTCAAGAGGGCTGAGCCCTTGTGACCTAAGCACCTCCCATTTCACATCAATACCACCACTTTGGGGGTTAAGTTTCAACATAGGAATTTGGCAGGGGGACAAAAACATTCACACCATTGCAGTGCTCACACCAATTACTCTTGGCATGGAGAAATTAATTTTATGATCTCTTACCGTGAAAATCTCCCTAGAAACTCAGTTGAAAGCGCCTAGATCTATTAATACCCATCTCGGGACACAACTTCTCCATCACTAAGCCATGTCCCTTTGCTAATATTTGCTGCCACTCTCTAAAGAGTTTGGCAATTTCAACATTCTCAATCTTGTTTGTCAAGAAGATTAGATTTTTAAATATGAAACAAACATAATTGAAGCTGCACTCTGGGATACAGGGGAGATAATCAGTCTGAAGACAAAAGTTCAGGAAGGCAAAGTGGGGCTCAAGGTAGTGAAGGATCTATATCTGAGGCCCAGGAAATCAAGCTGAGAAGCAGGATTGGTTATTTGGGAGAGCTCCACACGTAGCAGGAAACCCTGAAACAAGGAGACTATAATCACTTCAGTCCTGCCTAAAACAGAATCAGTTTAGAGTTGTTCTGAAGTTAGTCCCTCACCCTTCTAACTTTTACTATTAAAAGGCTGGTGAAGGCTCTGGCAAGGCCATGACATTTTTATAGTGCTGGAGAATTAATATATGGAAGGGATAGAAGATGCTCATGTTAATTCCCCAGGACACTGTCAAGTGTGAGAAGTCCCAAAGAGATCCCACTGTTTCTGCCTCTTTCTCAGAATCTACCTCTTAGAGGTGGGAGTCTATTCAGATTTTGCAGAATCTACTCTTAGTTTGTTTAGCTTGCTTACCCTCCTCCTTTTAGGTCATGCTGCAGGGCGTATGATGATGATTTCCATCATTTGCTACTCGGAGGTTTAAATCAAGAAATAAAAGGAAGATCTTCCGAAAACTATTTTATGTTCCCATATGGCCTAGGGCACACACTCCTAAAAATACTCTGTATTACTTTAAACCACATGGGCTATTTAGAGGGACCTCTTGGAGTGAACTGATAGTAAAAGAATGCACATGGATAATGAATCACTTCTTTTGCCATCCTACTTCAGAACTCAGTTTTAAAAATTAGCATCATATTTGCATAATAGTAGCAATTGTAGATGGAGTTTGAGGAGAGTTTGATAATAGTAAAAGCATCATGAGATCTCTCTGCCCGTAAGTTTGGCTGATGCTGATTTGAAAAGTAGCCTGCTGAGACACAGCCCATTCTAAGCCCTAATTCAACAAATACAGAGATGCAGCCCATTCTAAGGCCTGAGTCAATGAATACACTGTTAGTCAACAAGGGTTCTGGTTAGCTTGAATGGGCAGTGTTATTTTCCCAAAAGAAAACAGAAAGGAAATGTGGTATACATACACCAAGGAATACTAAGCAGCCATGAAAAAAGAATGAGATCATGTCTTTTGCAGAGACATGGATGGAGCTAGAGGCCATTATCCTCAGCAAACAAATGCAGTTTTATTTTCCCGAAATAACACTGCCCATTTGTTTTCTGGCTTTGACAAAGGGGTGTCATAAGTACAGATTCAAATTAATATTTCCCAAAAAGTTTACAGACTACAGTCTAATTGATAAAAATGTTGGCCAGACACAGTGGCTCACTCCTATAATCCCAGCACTTTGGGAGGCTGAGGTGGGTGGATCACGTAAGGCCAGAAGTTTGAGACCAGCCTGGCCAACATGGTGAAACCCCATCTCTACTAAAAATACAAGAATTAGCCAGGTATGGTGGCCAGGTGCCTGTAATCCCAGCTACTTGGGAGGCTGAGGCAGGAGAATCACTTGAACCCAGGAGGCAGAGGTTGCAGTGAGCTGAGATCATGACATTGCACTCCAGCCTGGATGACAAGAGCAAAACTCCATCTCAAAAACAAAACAAAACAAAAGTTTACATTATGATTAGCTCCACAGTATTTAATAGAGAGGGTCTTGAACTCAAGTAAAAATTTCTTAATTCCGGGTATGGTGGGTCATGCCTGTAATCCCAGCACTTTGGGAGGCTAAGGTGGGTGGATCACGAGGTCAGGAGTTCAAGACCAGCCTGGCCAAAATGATGAAACCCCCATCTCTACTAAAAATACGAAAATTAGCTGAGTGCGGAGGCACACCTGTAATCCCAGCTACTCAGGAGGCTGAGGCAGGAGAATTGCTTGAACCCAGGAGGTGGAGGTTGCAGTGAGCCTTCATGACACCACTACACTCCAGCCTGGGTGACAGAGCAAGACTGTCTCAGAAAAAAAAAAAAGAAAGAAAGTCCTTAATGGACCAGTGCAAATTTACACAAATGATCTAATGAACGGAATAACTTCCACCGAATTTTCCAGTTACCTTTTTCTCCCTTCCTTTGCCTTCCTTCAGGCTCTGGCATGCCCTCAATGGACATTATTGTGGATATTTTGGACAGCGAAGGGTCTTTGAATTATCACAGACAAATGATTTCATTTTGCCTTGTGATGTTGCTGAATATCCCATAGAAATAAAAGAAGAAAGCAAGTTCACAGAGAAGCAAAAATATGAATATCCTCTGATATTTGACCGGGAAAAGTAAGACCATTAGCTCTTCCTTACATAAGCATATAAGAATCAAACTGTTGAGATGCTGTGGCACTGTCTTTGAGAGGGAGAGTTCAAAGGCAAGAGGCCCAGAACTTTTCAATAATTTTGCAATCCAGTAGAAGGGAGATATATGTAAACAAAGCTATAATATTCATAGTACTTCTGGGAACATCTGATTCTTAATAACAGAAGGGCAAATAGGATTTAACCAAAGAAGATCAAAGGTGCAATAACTTAGTGGGGGAGATTCAAGCATGTTTAAAGGCATAGGGGAGGAAGGATAGAATACAGAATGTTAGTGAGAAGCTATTTTCCACTTTTGCAGTCTTCAATCCTGGTTTTAGATGTGGTTAGGCCTTCATCATAATAGGTAGAAGAAATCAGTAGTCATCTGAGCTTTCAATATCAGCAGAGCTCAACCCCAGATGATGAATGTCAAAATGTCTGGCCCTCAGAGGACCAGACCTGCCCTGATTGGTTACATCTAACAGTCCGACACTAAGGGAGTCAAGCAAGAAGAGTCCAAATGGGAAGAACCAGAGAGGGATGTCAAAGCTAAAGTCCTTTAGGGAAATCCCAAATGCAGTCAAGGCTGGAAAGACCCAATGTCATTATCTTTTCCAAAAGATAGTAAAAGGGCTTTAAATAGGAACTGAAGCTAAGAATTAGAAGCCACACAGGATTTGGATCAAAGCAGGAACAATTTGAAAATGATCAAGAAGGGTTCCAGGTGACCCCATCAGTGTTCAAGGCCTACTTTGGCTGGCCAGCAAGGAGCCCTGGAGAAGAGACTGGCTAAGATGGAAGAGGTGGTGTAGTAAGCCAAGCTTCATGAAGCAGTAAAGTTTACCAAGCAAAGTCGCTCAGTTTTACCTTGGGCAATTGCTTAGCCTTGAACATTCATATACCCTTCTACTTGAGGCAGGATTCCAATTGTCCATATGTGCCGCCTTCTCTATACTAGGAGTTCCTTGAGGACTAGCACCTTGTTTTATACATCTTTGTATAAAACAGTTCATAGCTCAGTGCTCACCACAAGCAGGCACTCAAAAGATATTTATAGAACTAATAAAGAATGACTTTATTTAATGGAGAATATCACAAGCAGAGGGAGCAGATGTGAATGGTAGATACAAAAGCATGAAAGGGCATGGTATATATGGGACAGCTTTAATGTAGAACTTGTACTCATGTTATGTCATTATTGCTAAATAATTATGGCTTATTTGTAGCAAAATGGGCCTTCTTCTGTAGAATGACTTCATGTCAGGACATAGTATATCTTGTCTTTTGAAAATGTTAAATAGAAATACCATTCAACCCAGCAATCTCATTACTGGGTATACACCCAAAGAAATAGAAATGTTTCTACCATAAAGACACAATGCAAGTGTATGTTTATTGCAGCACAATTCACAATAGCAAAGACATGGAATCAACCTAGGTATGCATCAATGGTAGATTGGATAAAGAAAGTGTGGTACATACACATCATGGAATGTTATACAGCCATAAAAAAGAATGAGATCGTGTCCTTTGCAGGAACATGAATGGAGCTGGAGGCTATTTTCCTTAGCAAACTAACTCAGGAACAGAAAACCAAATACTGCATGTTCTCACTTATAAGGCGGAGCTAAATGATGAGAACACGTGGACACATCAAGGGAACAATGACACTGGGACCTAATGGAGGGTGGAGTGTGGAGGAACTGAAAAATAACTAATAGGTTAATATTTTGGTGATGGATCAGGAAAAATAACTAATAGGTTAATACTTTGGTGATGAAATAATCTGTATAACAAACCCCCATGACACAAGTTTACCAAAATAACAAACCTGCACATGTACCCGTCAACTTAAATAGAACTTAAAAAAATAGTCAAGACTTTCTAAATAAATGCATAGTTAAGTTGTGACTATAGGGGAAGCTTCCTTGAATCACACAGAAGTCAAACATTAGTCTTGTAAAAGAGGTTTCCTAGTTCCTAATATACAATTTCCCCTCCAAAGGCTATTAGTGAATTTAAATACATGAAATGGCCAGGTGCAGGGGCTCAGGCCTGTAATCCCAGCAATTTAGGAGGCTGAGGCAGGCAGATCACTTCAGATCAGGAGTTCGAGACCAACCTGGCAAACATGGCGAAACCCCATCTTTACTAAAAGTATAAAAATTAGCTGGGTGTGGTGACACACGCCAGTAGTCCCAGCCACTTGGGAGGCTCAGGCGAAAGAATCGCTTGAACCCAGGAGGCAGAGGTTGCAATGAGCCGAGATTGTGCCACTGCACTCTAGCCTGGGCAACAGAGTGAGACCTTGTCACAAAAAATATAAAACAAATAAATTGAATGTTCTGGCTGAGTAGGATTTGCTGTGGTTTCTATAGAGGAATAATTGGGAATCCAAGTGGAATAAAAGTTGGGTGCCGAGATATTGTCATTGAGACTGATGTCATAGGAATTAAGAAATTTGGGCCCCAGAGAAAGACATAATGGATCTTTGTTTAGTTGGCAGAGAATAAAAGGTATGGATGTGTACTTATTCTTGTATCTTTATATGTAGATGGAGAAAAATGAGCTCAATGTCTTTACTTTTCAAACGTACACCTCCCAAGGCCTTTGAAGTGGAAAAGGATTTCAAGTTTTTCAAGTCTCTTTCTTCTCCTAAGGTAGGTTTTAAAAAAATGGCAACAACATTAAAACCTTTGCTTTTGTTTTTCTGATTTCAAATATGTCCAGTAATATAACATATTAATTTTTAATTGATGGTATTACAAATTACCATAAACTTGGTGTTTTAAACAATACAAATTAATCATCTTACAATTTTGGAGGCCAAAAGTTCTACGTGGGGGTCTACACTGAGGTGTCACCTGAGCTGAGTTTCTTTCTGGAGGCTGTAAGAGAAAATCCCCTATTCCACCTTCCTTCATCTTCAAAGCCAGAAATGGCATGGACATGGGGGCTCATGCCAGTAATCTCAGAACTTTGGAAGACTGAGGTGGATGGATCTCCTGACATGGGGAGTTCATGACCAGGCTGATCAACATGATGAAACTCCATCTCTACTAAAAATAAAAACAATTAGCCAAGCATGGTGACAAGTGCCTATGGTCCCAGCTATTTGGGAGGCTGAGGTATGAGAATTGCTTGAACCCAGGAGGCAGTGGTTGCAGTGAGCTGAGATTGCACCAATGCACTCCAGCCTTGGCAACAGAGCAAGACTCCTTCTCAAAAATAAATGTGTCCTTTCTCTGACCATGTGGTCACATGTCCCTCTGACCCAGCAGGAAAAATTTGCTGCTTTTAAATATTTATGTGAGACGGGTGCAGTGGCCTGTAAACCCAGCATATTGGGAGGTCAAGGTAGAAAGATCCCTTGAGTCCAGGAGTTCAAGACCAGTCTAGGCAACACAGACTATGTCTCTATTAAAAAAAAATGTTTTAAAAGTAGCTGGGTGGGTGGGCATGGTGGCTTATACTTGTAATCCCAGCACTTTGGGAGGCCAAGGCGGGTGGATCACGAGTTCAGGAGTTCAAGACCAGCCTGACTAACATGGTGAAACCCCATCTCTACTAAAAATACAAAAATCAGCTGGGCATGGTGGCATGCTCCTGTAATCCCATTTACTTAGGAGGCTGAGGCAGGAGAATTGCTTGAACCTGGGAGGTGGAGGTTGCCATGAGCCAAGATTGCGCCACTACACGCCAGCCTGGGTGACAGAGTGAGACTCGATCTCAAAAAAAAAAAAAAGTAGCAGGGCATGGTGGCAGTGCACCTGTGGCCCTAGCTAGTTGGGAGGCTGAGGTGGGAGGATACCTTGAGCCCAGGAATTTGAAGTTACAGTGAGCTATGATCCCACCACTGCACTCTAGCTTGGGCAAAAAGACTGGGAAAAAAAAAAAGGTGAAAGTGATTGGCTTACCTAGATAATACAGCAGAATCTTCTTGTCTCAAGATTCTTAACATTAATCACATCAATATATTCACAAGCTGGGAAGCAGGAGAAAAGGACGTGGACATCTTTAGTAGCTGCTCTTCTACCTTTCGCAGACACATTGTTCTTCAGTGCAGAATTAAGAAAGAAAAGTATACTGCTGTTCCCTCTATTTACATTTTTAACAGTTCTAGAGAATGGGTATGAAATGATTCTTTAGGCTAAGGCCTAGCATTAGTAAATTTAAATTGATTTCCTCAAGGTTTTCCACAAAACAAACCAAACGAACTTTTCTAAATGTTTCTCCCATTACTAACCTACAGTCACCCCACTCCCTGCAAATCAGACTGCTTACTGTTTCCTGAGCATCCCTCTCAGTCTTCTGCCTGACAGTTAGTACCCCTGGGATGTCCTTGCCATATGTATAAGCTCTTTTGTTGTTGTTGTTGTTGTCGTTGTTGAGACAGTTTCGTACTTGTCGCCCAGGCTGGAGTGCAATGGGGCGATCTCGGCTCACTGCAACCTCCGCCTACCAGGTTCAAGCAATTCTCCTGCCTCAGCCTCCCGAGTAGCTGGGATTACAGGCATGGGCACCATGTCCAGCTAATTTTGTATTTTTGGTAGGGACAGGATTTCTCCATGTTGATCAGGCTGGTGTCAAACTTCCAACCTCAGGTGATCTGCCTGCCTCGGCCTCCCAGAGTGCTGGGATTACAGGCATGAGCCACCATGCCTAGCCCATATCTATAACCTCTTCCATCTGTCCAAGTTCACCCTACCATTGTAACACATACAAAGGTAAGTGATAAGTATATAGAATATGGAAAGAACTCCTAAAATCAGTGAGGAAAAAAAAGACAATCTGATGAAAAAATGGTTTAAAATAATGGGGCTGAGCAAGATGGCAGAATAGGACTCCACCGAAGCCATTCCTCCACGGAAACCAGATTGACAAATATCAAAAAGTCTGAAGATATTAAGGGTTGGTGTTTTGTGGCACAGTCACAACACTAATCTGCTGACGGTAGTAGTGTAGATTGGTAGAACCGCTGTGGAAAGCAATGTGGCATTATCTGGTGAAGGGAAAATAGGCCTATCCTATTAAATGTACACCTCAGGGAAACTTGAACATCTGCTTAGGAGATAGGTATGAGAATGCTCAGAGAAGGGCAGTTTGCAATAGCAGACCCCTGAAGGCAGCCTCCGTGCTCATCAACAGGATAATGGGCAAATAAATTATGGCATATTCATAAACTAGAATACTATGAACCTGTGAAAATAAATGAATGAGAGTAATGCTCACCTACATGAATGAAAGTTTGAAACAACTATTGAATGAGAACAATTTTGCAGAAGTATATCCGTAACAATTTCATTTATGTAACAGCCAAAAACAGGCAAAACGAAACAAAATGTTGTTTGGGCAAGAAACGTGTCTAAGGTAAAATTATATAAACAAAAGGAAAATTAAAAACGCAAAATTCTGGATTGCCATTTGTGTTTGAGGGTAGATGAGCAGGAGTGGGGTGAGGGAGAACGTCACACACTGAGAAGCTCAAAGTTGGGGGTGTTGTTCCAATTTGTAAAACAGGGCAGCAGATCCACAAATGTCCCCTGAACGTTCAGCATGACATTTTTTTTTTATTATTGAGGTGGAGTCTTGCTCTGTTGCCCAGGCTGGAGTGCACTGGTGTGATTTCAGCTCACTCCAACCTCCGCTCCTGGGTTCAAGCAATTCCCCTGTCTCAGCCTCCCAAGTAGCTGGGATTACAGGTGCATGCCACCATGCCCAGCTAATTTTTGTAATTTTTTAGTAGAGATTGGGTTTCACCGTGTTAGCCAGGCTGGTCTTGAACTCCTGACCTTGTAGTGATCTACCTGCCTCGGCCTTCCAAAGTGCTGGGATTACAGGCATGAGACACTGCGCCCAGCCTGTCATTATTCTTTAACAGTATCTACCTCATATCTAATAAATATGTAATCTATCTTTTCAAATGAAACAATTTTCAAAAACCTTACCTTTCTGTCCAAATGGAGCTCAGGTATCCTCTTTTCCCTGAAGACAGGGTGATAAGGAGGGCAGACACAGGGTGTGGAGTCTAACAGACTTAGGTTTAATTTTAGATAAGTTCTTTCTTTCTTTCCTCATCTGAAAATCCTTCATAGGGTTTTTGTGAGAATTAAATGAGAAAATACATACCAGGTACATTTTAGTTTCTCCAGAAATATTAGTTCCACTTTCACCAAAGGCCCCATGTCTCCCTGCTTCGTGTCTTATAACATGTTCTAGTAGCGTGTTCTACGTTAAAATAGAATTATTTGGCCAGGTGCGACGGCTCACACCTGTAATCTCAGCACTTCAGGAGGCCAAGGCAGGTGAATGACCTGTGGTCAGGAGTTTGAGACCAGCCTGGCCAACAAGATGAAACCTCGTCTCTACTAAAAATACAAAAATTACCTGGGGATGGTGGAGGGCACCTGTAATCCCAGCTACTTGGGAGGCTGAGGCAGGAGAATCACTTGAACACGGGAGGCAGAGGTTGCAGTGAACTGGGATCGTGCCATTGCACTCCAGCCTGGGTAACAATAGCGAAACTCTGTCTAAAAAAAAAAAGAGAGAGAATTATTTTTGTACTTACCTTTACTTTACTTTCCATCCCTACCACTAAATCATAAGCTCTTTATGAGCAAAGATATATGCATAGCCTCTAACAGATACTCAATTTTGTTGAACAGGACTAAAATAGTACAATCTAGAAATAAAGATTGGTATTCAATTTTAACATTCAATCTAGATATAAGAAATCATTTTTTAAGTAACTGAAACATTAAGTAAATTTGGAGAAATCTTTAGGATGGGTTTGAAAGCCCTTGAAATGAAATAATTGAATGCCTCACATATTTCAAGGTTTACTCTCTTTTTACTTCTCTTTTTGTTGGTAAAACAACAAAGGTTGAACACTAAAGTTAAATTAAAATGCCTTTCTCTTAGGACTCTGATTTTCACCAGCAATCTTGTTTTGCCCATTCCTTTTCATTCTCAATCATGTAATATTTATATATTCACTTCTTCTGTTAATTTCTTTTTTGATGTATTGTTGGCATGGATGATGATACAGTGTACTAAATCTTACAATTGAGTAGCATCTTACTATACATATGATTTCATTTGCTTCTCATAACTAGGTAACAGGGAAAGCCCTTGCCTAAGATCACACATCTAATAAGTGATAGAGTCAGGACTTGAACCCAGGTATTTTGCCAGTGATAGAATGTGCCCCTTTCATTAAACATTCATTCCTTTGTTTTGCAGAGTCACAAATATCCCTTGGAAGGTTTCGTGACTGAAAACAGAGAGGCAGGGATTGTTTTTGGCTCTCTGCCTATATACAGGGTGAGTTGGAGTTTCTAGGAGTAGAATGGTAACAGAACACTGGGGAATCTGCCGTGTCATTTCTGACCCTGGGCTACCAAGCAAGGTTTGAGAAAATCACACAATCAAGTTGACGGTTGCCTCCAAAAATGTATTATGTGCAGTCCCAGAAAAGTCTTGGGCTATGTGTGTCAATGACTGGATTCCTTGTCTCTGTCAAACCACATTTTGGTTATTTTGAACTTTACTCTGGTGGCTCATCAACTACAGGGTAAAATCCAAATGCCTTAGCTTGGCTTACAAAGCCTCCAGGATCCACCCTCTTTTTTAACCACCTTCTCCCCATACTCTGCCTATATTCCAACCACATGAAATTACTTTCCGTGCCTTAAGCAACACTGGTCTCTCCATCGCCTCTGTAACGGTGCCTGCTCAGCCCCGCTGCCCAGGATGCGTTCATTTCTTGTTTCTCTCCAAACCCCTACTCATCCTTCAAGTCTCCACCCCAGGTGTCTCATAACATGTTCTAGTAGTGTGTTCTACATTAAAATAGAATTATTTGGCCAGGTGCGATGGCTCACGCCTGTAATCTCAGCACTTTAGGAGGCCAAGGCATGTGGATGACCTGAGGTCAGGAGTTTAAGACCAGCCTGGCCAACAAGATGAAACCTTGTCTCCACTAAAAATTCAAAAATTAGCTGGGCATGATGGAGGGTGCCTGTAATCCCAGCTACTTGGGGCGCTGAGGCAGGAGAATTGCTTGAACTCAGGAGGCAGAGGTTGCAGTGAACTGGGATCGTGCCATTGCACTCCAGCCTGGGCAACAATAGTGAAACTCTGTCTTACTATTTCTTGGGTTAATTAATTAACCCAAGAAATAATAAATAAATATTAATTAACCCAAGAAATAATAAGCCAAAGAGCAAATATTTCAACTTAACTTATATCTTAAGTGTTATCTTTCCTAAGAACATTTTGTAACAGGTATCACACACTTAAGCTAACAGATGATACTAAAGGGTGAACTATGAAGATTCAATAGTGAATTTTTAAAGTAGACTGAATGCAGTGTCTCACACCTGTAACGCCAGAACCTGAGGAGGCAGAAGCTGGGAAACTGCTTGGGCCCAGAAATTCTAGAGCAGCCCAGGCAATATAATGGGATCGTGTCTCTATTTTAAAAATAAAAAATAAGGCCGGGCACAGTGGCTCATGCCGGTAATCCCAGCACTTTGGGAGGCCAAGGCGGGAGAATCAGAAGGTCAGGAGTTCAACAGCAAGCAGCCTGGCCAACATGGTGAAACCCCGTCTCTACTAAAAATGCAAACCAATTAGCCAGGCTTGGTGGCAGGTGCCTGTAGTCCCAGCTACTCGGGAGGCTGAGGCAGGAGAGTCACTTGAACCCAGGAGGCGGACGTTGCAGTGAGCTGAGATCACACCACTGCACTCCAGCCTGGGTGACACCGCAAGACTCTGTCTCAAAAATAAATAAATAAATAAATAAATAAAAACAAAATTAAGATTTAATACCGAACAGCTAGGAGGAAGGGGGAGGGTGTATTTTGAAGTAGCTGGGCCTCTTCACTCTTCATCCCCACTGCTGAATTCATGTTATGGAAGTAACCCCTTTGAGTGTATCTGACTGACTTCTTTATGGCTTCCAGATATCAAGCCCCACTAGTCTAAGATTTCTTCCACTGATTGGCATAGAAGCCCAAAAGGACTCTTCAGATGGCATTACAGGAAAGAAGAAGGGAGGTCATGTTCGACATGAAAAAGTAAGTTAGTGCTAATTTCACAGTTAACTCCAAGCTCAGTGTATCCTATTTCTGTTTTTTTTTTTTATTATGTCTCTGTTTTGAGGAACAATCTGAACCTAAAATCATTTCAGTTCATACTTTTTATGAATATGCAAGATGTGTGTGTTTTAGCTCAGTGAGATGAAAACCATAAATTTGCTGGACAGAGAGAGAAAAAAATCAAATAAGACCAATAAGCCTGAGCTAGTGAAGCTTATCTAGAGCTTTATGACTGAAATTCACTGAGTTCTTCTAGAAACTATTTGACAACAACATAGAGGAGGGCTGTGTAACCATCCTCGTGTCTTAATTTAGTTGTACCCACAGAGTAAAGCCATGACATCAATCAGTTTCTGTCTTAGCTGCAAGAATTTTTCTAATTATTAATAAAAAAAAAAACTGGCTGGGTGTGGTGGCTCATACCTGGAATCCCAGGCTTTGGGAAGCCAAGGTGAGCAGATCACCTGAGGTTGGGAGTTCGGGATCAACCTGAACAACATGGAGAAACCCCGTCTCTACTAAAAATACAAAATATTCACTAGGTGTGGTGGCACATGCCTGTAATCCCAGCTATTCAGGAGGCTGAGGCTAGAGAATCGCTTGAACCTGGGAGGTGGAGGTTGCGGTGAGCCAAGATCGTGCCATTGCACTCCAGCCTGGTTAAGAAGAACAAAACTCCATCTCAAAAATAAATAAAAAATGAACATGCAGTGCTGTATAGTTTGCAGTGTTTTTATAAATGATTCTTTTGATTTTCACAATAAGTACAAAGAAAATATTAGCCTCTCTTAAAGTTGGGAAAAAAATGGAGCCTAAAGTAAGGGCAAGTGCCTTGCCAAAGTTCACATACAGATTAAGGGATAAGCTGAGATCTACTCTGACTCCAAATGTTATGCTCTCTCAACTAAACCATGATAGCCTACACAAGTATCCCTATATAACCCATCATTCTAGACTAGTTCTAAAAGCCCTCATGGGCCTAACTGTGGCCATTTATCCAGTCATTAAAAAGATCAAACATTAGGAGGAAGATATAGCACATGGCAATTTTTTATAAGTTCCCTTTCTATGAAGTAGATCAAAATTAAAAAGGAGTTGGCTTTTGTTGATTGTGCCTAGTTCAGTAATAGATAACAAATGTTGATAACAACAGTGACAATATTTAAAGCTGCTTTAATTAATATTGAAAACTTCACCATAATATTGTTAGCTTGTACACTTAATGAGAATAAGAATGATTTCTGTTAATCATCAATTCTGACAATTATTTGAGTAAGAATTTTTGGTATTAGAAAAGTTTTTTGTTAAAAAATAATCCTTTACTTTTAATTGTTTTATGTAACTGATGAAACACAGTTGTATAAAGAATCCAAAACCTTGTCTAGAGATCTGGGAATGAAAAAAATATTCAAAACTAAAAGGTAATGAAGAAAGTATTTGTATTTTTTTTCTGCATGACTCTATGAATATATGCACTAGGTTTTATAATTCATATATTTTATGCCTTCTATTTGCATTCTTATTTAAATTTTATCTCATCTGATATTAAATATACTTTACATTCTTTAAGTAAATACTAAGTGACAGAAAGAAGAGGACCAAATATGTCTTAGGTACCAGAAGGAAGACAATATGGAATTAAAAATGATTCACAGTTAATTTACATAAAGACTAATCTACACTCCAATAACCAGAATTTGACTCTACTATACTTAATTTTATTAGATATCATAAAGAATGATAAATTATTTATCCAAACACAAAACCATTTTTAACACATCTGATGTTCTGATAGATGCTTCATTTTCTCTTAATCACTCTGATAGGTCGTTGATCTCACCAGAAAGACAAAACGAATAGATGTCTTCATTTGTTTATAGAAAATGGATGCCTTAATTTGCTTAAATTGAAAAATCATGACATAAAACTCTCTTCTGGTTTACTAAAGGAAATAGTTAAGTGTGGTCAGGAGGTCGAAATTGGTTTCCAATATAAAATTAAGATCTTTTTAGAAAATTGGGCACTTAGTAAGATGACAGAATCTGGAAACTGGGATAAAGTACCACTACATTGACTGTCTACAATTTTAGAACTCCAAACAGCCTAAATGGAAAAATAGTGGATGAAATAAAATCAGTAATTAGACACCAAATGCCTATTTTCATAAAAGCACTTCCATAATGGCAGGCATAAAATGACCTCAGAAATTTGGGGGGAGACATTTCATTTTAAATGAAACAAATATGGAATACCTTAAAATATTCATCATGTCCCCTGTACTGTTCTGAGCACCAGGAATGCGTTTATAGATCAAGGAACACACAGTACAGTTGGAAGAAAGTCCTTTGAGTAAAGGGTTCAATAACAGTTATCTTTGTCTCTTTTAACTTCTTATTTTTAAATATAGAAATGCTAATTCTGAATATGAACTTCTTTAAATCTTTTGCACATCTCTTTAGAATTAAGTAACACATTACAAAATATTAACCATGGTACAACAAAAGACAAATCAGAATATGAGTTTATATTTCCTTTTCAGTTTAAATGTGGGAAGAGAAGGGAAGAATGTGATCTTTGGAAAGTGTAACCGTTTTCAAAGTTGTGGAAACACGTCCAATCATATAAAAATGGCTAGATGAAAGACCGTATATGTGATAACATACTCCATAGTTTTTCCAAAGTGTCATTTTCCAAATGACTGGCCAGATACAGTGGCTCATGCCTGTAGTCCCAGCCACTTGGGAGGCTGAAGTGAAAGAATCACTTGAGCCTGGAAAGTGGACGTGGCAGTGACCTGAGATTGTGCCACAGCATCTCCAGCCTGGGTGACAGAACAAAACTCTGTCTCAAAAAAAAAAAAAAAAAAAAAAAAGTATCTAATGACAGAGAGATTCTCATAATTTTATTTTAGGTGAAAAGAATATATAAACTATAACTCAGTAATATTTCTAATGATAACAGCAAACCTTTATGTTCAAGGTAATGCTGCCCAGGATGATACTGTGCACTTGTTACACACTCTTTCATTTCATCTTTGAAACAACACTTTGAGGTAGTTGCAATGATTGTCCTCGTGTTACAGTTAAGAAAACTGAAACACAGAGGATAAGTAATTCTTCTAAGATTCCAAAAGAAGCAAGTTCAAAGAGCTGGGATAAACCCAGTTATTTAACTTCGGAGCCTGGACACTTAAATACAATGCAGTGTAATTCAGAGGTGGGCAAGCCACTAGGTCTCTTCTGGTCAGAATTAACAATTAGTGAACACTAGAGAACCCCACCTTCCCATATTTTTCATTCTCCTCACTGATTTAATTTTTTTTCATAGCTCTGACCACTACATGACATTATATCATATAAAACTTCATTTTTTCTAAAAGTATTTTTCATATAGCATCATTTTTCCCTTTAAAAAGTCATCTTTATTGCCTTTATACCACTAGAATGTAAGATCCATGAAGGCAGAAACTTTGTCTGCTGTAGTGCCAATGTCTAGAACATAAGAAACACTGCAGAAACATCTGCTGAATGAAATAGTGAGTTAGTTTTTGAAACAAGTGGAAAAAGAAAAAGAGAAAATAAAAGAAAGATCTGTGCAGCTTGGGAATTCCCTTGGCTGGAGTTTAGCAGGTTGATCCAGGGAGCTAAGCCTCCTGCTTTGTCTGTTGGAGAAAGCGAAGTAGTCATGTGACCTGTTAATGTCCAAGCTTAAAGGATCTGTAGGTGGTTGAATCGTGACCTTAGGAGCTCAGCCTTTCCCCTTTCCTTATAACTCCCTACATCTCCTCTTCCCTTTTTCTTCTTTCTTCTTCCACATAATAGACCATAAAACCAAATTGATGTGTATTGTGGATATTGGTTGAACATTATTGATATGAATTTTTAAATCAAATTAGTTTAAATTGGTATATCTATTTCTTCCAAAAATAATCAATGCAAAACAAACTTTTATTAGCTGGAGGTGGTGGCACACGCCTGTGCTCCCAGCTACTCGGGAGGCTAAGATGGGAGGATTGCTTGATTGAGCCCAGGAGGTTGAGGCTGCAGTGAGCTGTGATGGTGCCATTGCAGTCCAGCCTGGGTGACAGAGCTGTTAACACCCTGTGTCAGAACAAAGCAAAACACAACAAAAACTAAACTTTCATTCCTCGTTTGTGTGATTGATAATCACTTGATTTTATTTCCCTATGAGTCACTGGACTCTGATGTTATTAATTTATAATATTAATTATTAATTAAACAAGTCTTGTTTTGTTTTGTTTGAACCAACCCTTTCCAGGCTGTGCAGCTGAATCCCAGATTGGATAACTGCCCAGTTCAGTAGCTCTTCAGCTTCTGCTCGTCCACCGCATCCCTCAGAAGCCCCACCTCGCACTTTTAACACACTTTTACCTTGAAGTCCCACAGAATGGTTATGTAAATAACTATTCATTTTTTCTGGGCAGATTAAAATCTCCATACAAATTAGCAATACAACTTGACTCTGGAAAATTGTGTTTGTCAGTATAATGCCAGTTACTAATGGACATGCTCTTTATTTCACAGGTATCACGGAGAAGAAGTTTGAGAAAAAATTTAGTCCCACAAATAAATCTGACTTCTTCCTTCCTCCCAGCTATACCTAAGTAAAAAGGAAAAATCAGAAATGGCTGCTGCACATAAAATGGCGACATTTGGATGGTACCTGCTGTTTATTTCAGGATGAGAGGGAGAAACCACCAGACACTGTCATCTGTGGTGTCAGGTCATCCTATTGATGGGGAAGATTCGTTAGGGATTTCTGGTGACTCAACTCTGAATACCGAGCAAGCAGCAAGCAGCAAGAAGTTTAGGCAGTGTTTCTTATTTACTATCAGCAAACTGACATGTAAGGAAACAAATGAAATTAACAGCATTAGTAGGTCTGAAATAATATGGTTATCAATGTTTAGCTTTCCACCTCCTCCCATTGTTCACCTTACTCCAGAGCTAGAATGACTCAGAACATGTGCAGTAAGAGGCACTTTCAGGTCATGCTGCGTGTTGTTCAAAGAGAATTATTATAAAAAGAAAAATGCACCAGTCAGATGTCTAGATGTTTGTCATCTTGATTTAGAGAAATATTATCTGGAAGAAAATGTCCTAAGTTTCTTAACATCAGAAATTATCTATATGTAGTTCAGACATGACTCCAGATAAATATAAAACAAGGCAAAGAAAGGAAGAAAAATGGGTCAAAGAAATAGAAAAAGCATAGTAACATAGTAGATTTAACCTTAAATATATCAATAATTATGAAACCTTTAATAGATTAAATATGCAAATTAAAAAGGTCAGAATGGATTAAAAAACAAAATCCAACTATATGTTGTTATAGGAAACACATCTAACATACAAGGACACCAAACTCTTTTTTTTTTTTTTGAAAGAGAGAAAGAGGAAGAGGAAGAGAAAGAGGGAGAGAGAATGGGATTCTTGTTTTATTGCCCAGGCTAGAATGCAGTTTAAAAATGGGTATTAAAAACCTCTTTTATGCCAATAATTGTGCTTAACAATGAAGAGAGGAAGGAATAGGGGATGAAAATAACAAGCAGCCAACCAATATTTTATTTAAACCTGTGAAATGCTATGCAATTGCTGAGGAGTGATTTACTTCCAATTATGTGGTCACTTTTAAAATAGGTATAATGTGATACTGAGAAAA